>CAAE01014542.1:2121347-2166528 GCA_000180735.1 Tetraodon nigroviridis
CAGCGAGCCGAGTCTATTCAGGGTTTGATTCCTGCTCACGGCTGGAAGTAGCATCGACTCTCAGCATTAATAGAGTCGCCGCCGCAGCTCTGAAAACAGCTCCTCCGAAGGCCGGCGGTGTAGGTCAGAGGTCACCACGTGACCCGGGAGGTCGCTCCATCTTTCCAGGATCCATTCCCCATCATGTGTTCAGCCGGGTGAAGACACGCCTCCGACGAGCCATACCAACTAACATGCAGAGGCGCCGATTGTTGCTTCCTGCATCTGCATCCCTGCGTCCCGCCACCCTCGCCATCCCAGACTGACCCGGAGCGACGCTTCCTGCTCATCCCACAACTGCGGCTTTTACACCAACAGCTCAGCGTTTTCGCATGTAATCCTGTTACATGGCGCCTAATCCCGACCAGGACATCTGCGAGCAGCGACAGACACTTGATGGAGGAGACCTGGAGGCGGGGCTTCACACACACACACACACACCCAACACACAGTGTGTTGGGTGAGGAGCTGAGGGACTTCCAGGAAACCTGCCAGAGCCCCCCAGAGGGCACAGGCTGGTGTGTGTCTGCACCAGCGGATGATAGCTAGCCGGGAGGCAGACAGACGTGTGTGTGTGTGTGTGTGTGTGTGTGTGTGTGTGTGTGTGTGTGTGTGTGTGTGTGTGTGCATGCATCCATGTGGGGAAATAATCAGACATCAGGCAAACAGGAGTATCTGGATCTTTATGCTAATGAGCAAAAGTGGACTTGGGTTTCTGTCGAGTTCCAACCGACCAGAACCGGTTCCGAAGGTCCGACTCTTTCATTTATAAATGATCCGAGAAAAGGTTTTGTGGTCATCTGGACTTCTCAATTTTCATTTGGAAAACGTTTCGCCTTCTATCCAAAAGGCTTCATCAGTTCAGAACAAAACCTTTTCTCGGATAACTATGACCTGGATGACTGAGAACCTACAGACATTCATAAATGATCATTTTGTTGTCTACATGCACCGATACGTATCAAACCCCACGACCTGCTAATCTCTTTCGGACCCAAATCTGCGAACTTCTCCTCACGTCTGACACGTGAAGAAGATGAAAGAACCTCAAAGGAACCTTGAAAGTGCTGGAAACGGTCGCATCCGTCACGCTCACGTCTGATCCAGGTGAGAACTGATTTGGTTGAAGGAGCTTCTGGTGGAAAGGTGTAATTTTCATACCGCTGAGATTCCGAATCAGCGCCGGCGGAGGCGGACGCCCTCGACCGCGTCGGTAAACACTGGTTTCTACCGGAAGCCGACCAAAACTCCCTCTTCAGTGGTGAAAAACCCGCCGCCGCTGCAGATTGCAGGGAATCTTCTCTGTTTATTTTTCATCCACGACCCAGAACATGGTGATCAAACAAACCTGAAAGAGCAAAGATCAAAGCAGCAGGAGGAACCAGACGAGTTCCTTCTTCAAACCAGGAGGGAGAAGAACTCGGCGCTTCCGCTCATTTCTCCAGGTTACAAACAGCCGGTAAGGACCGGAGGGCCGCCGAGATCTCTGTCCTGGCTCAGCAGGCGTCCTCATCTGGAGCTAAAATTAGCCGCGGCTCTGCGGATGCCCGCTGTGGTGGTGGTGGTCCCCATCTGTCTCCTAGACGCAGGTCGGTGTAACCACGGCTCTAGATCTTTCATCTACCCATTTTTAGCTCGTTTTCAGAGAAACCGGACCGTCCGGACTGTCTCCCCCCAGCTGTTCACGTTCTGCCTTTAAGCAGTTCAACTTCAGCCGGTTGCTACGGGCAACATCTCCGACATGAGCCGGCTCTGGGGAGACCAAACTGGGACAGAAACCAATGCCCGAGGAGGAAGAGTGGAACTGCATTTGCGTCCTTCCATCCATACATCCATCCATCGTGGAAACCACCCTAAGTGGCTTTAATGGGATGCGGCTGCGGTTTTTGGGAATGCCGGCCTGGGGAGCAAAGCTCCAGCTCCCTCGGCGGGCAGCGTGGCGGCTTTGGTGGCCGTCGGGATGAGTGCTTTTTAATCAAACGTGCACCACTGGACATGAAAAGAAGGCGGGATGAAAGGCTAAATAGGCCTGATGTCGTCTCCCTCCATCAGAGCAGTCGCTTCCAAAGCCATCAGGGGAGGTAATTACTTCTAAAGGAGCGGATTCATCACGCCGGGATTAACCGGAATCCACGTTTCCTCGGAGACGGTCAGAGAGATCCGGCGCGTCAGGAAAGCGGAGCCCCTCCGTGGCGAGGCAGCGTGGAACCCAGACGTTCTGGAACGTTCCCTCAGCTCCGCTTTTGTGGATTTCTCTCGTTAGCGTCAGAGTACCAAGCGGAAGTTTTTCTGGGTGTTGCTCGGATGCAGGATCCCGCACGTCTGCTTTAGCTCGCAGCAAAGTCACCACACTCGTCAGCTGACAGCGGCGCGCACACACACACACACACACACACACACACACACCAGCGTTAATCTACTGATGTTCATCAAATCCTCCCACTTTGTTTGGGGATAACATCAGTTACATGATCCAGCCGGCACTGGTTGGGAGGGATTAGCACCCAGTCTGTTTCCCAGCTGGCGGCTGACTGGGAACCAACACGTGTGTGTGTGTGTGTGTGTGATGCACAAACGTTCGGCTGCTGAGCGATGCCGACCGGTCGACAGCAGGAATCATGGTTAAATGAGAGGGCAGCAATGCTAGTCAGTGCCGCTCGCTGTAAAATCAAAAGACTGACGCCTTTATGTCTGCGATACCACGGGTTGCCTGAGGGGGCAGCACCGAGCACAACTCTGAAAAGTGTTAACACGTTCCATTGCCCCACCCCAATTTGAGCTCCAGGCACATTTTATTTAAATTAATTTGCATTTATATATGTACGACAGTTCGCAGCAGCCCTCCCTCCCATCCACACACACACACACACACACACACACACACACACACACACACACACACACACACACACACACACACACACACACACACACACTCACTCGACCTCCTACCCTAACCCTAACCCTCCACCATCCAGTATGCAAATGGTAATTAGAAATTGATGTATTGCAGGAGGGTTTAAAGGCATCCCGGGGGGAACTTTGTCCGTAAGTCTGAGAATCCTCATTGACGGTGTAGCTTCTGTAGCCCAACATGTCTAGAAAAACGTCTCAAAGCCAAAAGAGTTTTGAGAAAACACGTCGACCGGACAGATAAACAGAAGAAGTAGGCAAACCTGAGGCCCAGGGGCCACATGTGGCCCGATGAGCTATTTAACCCGGCCCGCAGAGCCTTCGCAATCAGAACTAACATGTCCTCTCAAGAAGGTGGGGCCAAACATCATTAACAGCTTCATCACGGGTTTTTAGCTAACCTCTGATCATTTGGGGAGTTAGCTTTCTGCTCCACCTGGCTGGCCGTTCTTCAAGATCAAGAACCTGGGGTGGCCCTTCAGGCTAAATAATTACCCACCTTTGGTTCAGAAGAAGCTCCAACTCTGATGCTGTTGTTCTCCTCCGGAGGTCAGGATGGTTTGAGGACGGCAGGATCTGGAGAATGTCTGGAGGGAAAACAACAAATTAGCTTTGAATTAGATTTGACGGAGGGGTGATTTTTGTGATCTGACTCTCAAGCTGCCCTCCTGCGCTGCCGAGCTGCTAGCCAAGCTCAGCTGGTTTAATAATGGCATTACAAGCTGGGTTAGCGGCCTCGTGCTAACACGGAACGCAGCAGAGCTGAGTGACACTCTGGGGTTCTAAAAAAGGAACCGGCGAGATCGAATTAAGGAGGCGTTTAACCGTTTTACAAGCAGACTGACGGCAGCAGCGTTATGAAAGCAGCCAGACAAAAGGAAACATTCATGAACTCTTCTGTGTGTGTGTGTGTGTGTGTGTGTGTGTGTGTGTGTGTGTGTGTGTGTGTGTGTGTGTGTCCAGATTCGTCCCCTTTTCCACAGGTGTTAAAAGGTTGAGGTAAATTATCTCATTACCAGCATCAACGGACAGAAATGGAGGGAAAAAGACTCAAACTTTGATTTTTTTTTTTATTTCCTGATTTCAGACGACCAAGCTCAAATCACCCAGTTTAAGCTGAAAGAACGAAAGCACGCTCGTTCCTTCTCCCGGAGCCCCCCCTCCCCGACGACACGTTTCCATCCCACCAGGGAACCGTGTGCCTGATTCCTCCTGTTTAGTCAACGTGTGTGTGAAAGTGTCCGTCCCTGCTGCACATTCCAGGATCCTTCCTGCTCTTCCTGACCTTATGTGTCCACTGACGTTCCAAACTGAAAATTGCTCCAAAGAAATGTCAGCAAAGGCGATGATGAGCTTCTCCGTGTGTGGGAACGTCTTCAGAGGATGACCTTTATCTCAGGGACGTTGTTATTCCAGAGCCTTTTGTTTCTCCAGGGAAAGGTCACCTTCAGGGCTTTCAGGCCGTCTTAGGCTGGTTTTTCGGTGTAAAATAAAACGTTTGCTGCTCCGGTCTTCATTTCCATCAACACTGTCTTGGGTTCCTTAAGGCATCTTAGCGATCCTGCTAACCAACCCAAACATCAGGGCTAAGATCTAGAGCAGAGGAGGACAAACAGAGGACCGGGGGCCACATGTGGCCCAGTGGACTATTAAATCCGGTCCACAAAGCCTTCACAATAATGTCTCAAATGAAGGTTTTCAGCTTGATTGGTTAGAAGGTTCAGACCCCTCCCCCAGGAGTTGGACCGATTTACGAAACTGTTTCCCTGTCGATATTCCATCAAGTGGGATTTTGAGCTAATCTGCTTTCGGGGGTTAGCTTCCTGCATCACCTGACCGGCTGGGTCATCAAATCTCAGAGCCCATCTGGCCGTTCAGGCTACATAGTTGCCCACCCAGTTGGTGTGTGCGGCCGCTCTTCTGAAGATCTTGCTAAAGGCGCTGCCCAAACATGAGAAGATGCCGGCGGTATTCCGCTCTTTCCGCGACCATAACAGTTTCCTGTGGACGACCGACACGATCCGGTCGACAACGACCGGATCCTGGTGCGTGATTAAAAACAGGACGTTTTCCGGTGAGCTCAGGTTCTTATACAGGCTCCTTCTGATTTCCTTCTGGATGTTTTTGAAGACCTCCGCGTGGATGTAAAACTGCTCCTCCTGGACGTTGCTCCACACTGTTTCTGTCAGGCTCCCGATGAGCTCGTCCCTGGTCTCCGGCACCATGTTTGCATCCGAGCACACGGTGAAAATGACCTTTTCGATGACAAACTGGACGTACTTTTTGTTCTTTTTGGAACGCTGTTCCTCCTTGAGCACCTTCTCGATCCCGCTGAGGCTGCTTTTGGAAAACTCGGTCATCCTGGAGCCACATTTGTCCATCAGCGGCAGCGTCACCCTGTTGATGACCGAGTTGACCTGGGTGGCCATGAACCAGTTCATCAGGACCATGAAGATCCAGGTTTTGCTCCAAACGTCGGCCTGGGCTTTGCTCTGCACCGCGGAGCTCTTCTCGAGCGAGGATTCCAGGTCGGAGTCGGGTGGAGGTTCCGGCAAGGTGTGGCGGGAAATCAAATAGCTGAGTTCCTGGCCGAAGGCGGTGACCTTGTCACCGCGCAGGTGTTTGAACATGAGCAGGAAGGAGTCCTCCGTGTCCAGGTGCTGAGGCTGAGGATCCGCAAACTGGGACGTGAGGCTGCTCAGGATCGTCTCCACCGACTGGTTAATATCCGCCATCTCCTGGGAATGCTTCTTCTTGAGGTGGGCCAAGATCCTCATCAGGCAAACTTTGGCAAAGCTTTTGGTGATGAAGGATGTCATCTGTTTCCTTATAGCTTTGAAGGCCGACGATTTCTTCGACCGCATTTCATAGAAGGTGCAAACGACCTCGTCCGCCACCTTCTGGATCTCATTGGACAGTTCCTGCTGCAGCTCCTCAAAGTCCGGAATGTCTTCCAGCAGAGGATCGATGATGTCCCTCAGCTCAGTGTTGATTTGCTGCTTGATCACCTGCGACGTCGGTGACGTTATCGACACTTTGGACGCAACGTGCGTGGGAGCACCCGCCTCCCCTTGGCTCCTACGCGGCAGAGGGACGATGAAGCTCTTGATCTTTTCGGAGAAAAGGTGGATGAGCTGGTCGGTCATGGCGTTCAACCTGGCCACCGGCGTCAGATGTTTTGTGATTCCGGCTTTTCCTCCGTTGAACAGGTTGTACTTGACCTCCTCGTGGATGATGCCGGTCAGGGTCTTCAGCCGGAGGTTGTCCACCTCATCGGGAATCCCCAAAGCTTCGGAAAGCGTTTGAGGAAGCGACTCCTCCAGCTCCGACATCAGGAGCTTCTCGGTCTTGGGCGTCATCGGCGACGTCAAAATAAAATTGGAAAGAGCAGCGATAATTTCCAAAATCAGCTCTGCGACCAGAATCTTGGTGGCATCGTCTGCTGATCTGGCCTGGAAGGATCCCCACTGCTCGGCGGTGGTCTTTTCCAGGAAGGAGCGGATCAGCGGGTGGATAATGTTGGGAACAAAGTTGCTCGGCTGTTGAACTAATGACATCTTTGCAGTTTTATTTTCAGAGGCAGTCAAATTTTGTATTTTGAAATAATATGAGTAACCTCATTAGGTAAACTTTTGCTCTTTAATATGAAACCCATTAAAGCATAAAAGTCGGTGCCACACTGCTGAAATCAAAGCCAGTCAAGGCGTCGTGGTTATGATCAAAGCCAACCAAGTTAAAACCGACACCAAGAGTTCCCAACAGATGCAAACGTGGGGGTATATAGCATTAAAAGTTCAGACCAAAGACCAGACAACTTCATTAAAATCTGTCACCAACTTTTCAAAGGATCCATCTGAGGGGCGGGACAAGCCGAGCGCCGATGGTGTCCCCTGAGGACGTCGCTGTCCTACGGGGACCACAGAGGTAGAGGAGGAGTACCGAGGAAGCAACGAGACAATGGACACCAACGCAAACAGCACCTTTCCTTCCTCCTTCCTCCTCTTGTGTCCGTCTCCTCATCAGTCCCCGCCCCCCCCCCCCGGAGGGTTTGTGACGAGGGAACCGACAACGTTGTAAAAGGAGGCGCAAAGCGAAACTCCATTCGTTACAGGATGGTTTATTTCATCACAAAGGACATTCAGACAGAGGCGGAGATGCGCAGGCTGCCGAGTGTATCCGGCTGCGTCGGATGAAATTCCTGCCTTCCGTCAGATCTGTCCGTCCGTCTCTGAACATCAGAACCAACGCGAAGGCCTCCAGGCTCAGGGCTAGCTAGCGCTCCGGCGCTACAAACGTCTACGGGCTCGTTCTTTTGAAGATCCTGCTAATTGTGCTGCCCAAGGATGAAAAGATCTTCTCAAAAATGTTTCTCTCTCTTTGCGGCGTAAACAGTTTCCTGTGGACGACCGACATGATCCGGTCGACAACGACCGGATCCTGGTGCGTGATTAAAAACAGGACGTTTTCCGGCGAGCTCAGGTTCTTATACAGGCTCCTTCTGATTTCCTTCTGGATGTTTTTGAAGACCTCCGCGTGGATGTAAAACTGCTCCTCCTGGACGTTGCTCCACACTGTTTCTGTCAGGCTCCCGATGAGCTCGTCCCTGGTCTCCGGCACCATGTTTGCGTCCGAGCACACGGTGAAAATGACCTTTTCGATGACAAACTGGACGTACTTTTTGTTCTTTTTGGAACGCTGTTCCTCCTTGAGCACCTTCTCGATCCCGCTGAGGCTGCTTTTGGAAAACTCGGTCATCCTGGAGCCACATTTGTCCATCAGCGGCAGCGTCACCCTGTTGATGACCGAGTTGACCTGGGTGGCCATGAACCAGTTCATCAGGACCATGAAGATCCAGGTTTTGCTCCAAACGTCGGCCTGGGCTTTGCTCTGCACCGCGGAGCTCTTCTCGAGCGAGGATTCCAGGTCGGAGTCGGGTGGAGGTTCCGGCAAGGTGTGGCGGGAAATCAAATAGCTGAGTTCCTGGCCGAAGGCGGTGACCTTGTCACCGCGCAGGTGTTTGAACATGAGCAGGAAGGAGTCCTCCGTGTCCAGGTGCTGAGGCTGAGGATCCGCAAACTGGGACGTGAGGCTGCTCAGGATCGTCTCCACCGACTGGTTAATGGCCGCCATCTCCTGGGAATGCTTCTTCTTGAGGTGGGCCAAGATCCTCATCAGGCAAACTTTGGCGAAGCTTTTGGTGACGAAGGATGTCATCTGTTTCCTTATAGCTTTGAAGGCGGACGATTTCTTCGACTGCATTTCATAGAAGGTGCAAACGACCTCGTCCGCCACCTTCTGGATCTCACTGGACCGTTCCTGCTGCAGCTCCTCAAAGTCCGGAATGTCTTCCAGCAGAGGATCGATGATGTCCCTCAGCTCGGTGTTGATTTCCTGCTTGATCACCTGCGACGTCGGTGACGTTATGGACACTTTGGACGCGACGTGCGTGGGAGCACCCGCCTCCCCTCGGCTCCGACGCGGCAGAGGGACGATGAAGCTCTTGATCTTTTCGGAGAACTTTTGGAAAAGGTGGATGAGCTGGTCGGTCATGGCGTTCAACCTGGCCACCGGCGTCAGATGTTTGGTGATTCCGGCTTTTCCTCCGCTGAACAGGTTGTACTTGACCTCCTCGTGGATGATGCCGGTCAGGGTCTTCAGCCGGAGGTTGTCCACCTCATCGGGAATCCCCAAAGCTTCGGAAAACGTTTGAGGAAGCGACTCCTCCAGCTCCGACATCAGGAGCTTCTCGGTCTTGGGCGTCATCGGCGACGTCAAAATAAAATTGGAAAGAGCAGCGATGATTTCCAAAATCAGCTCTGCGACCAGAATCTTGGTGGCATCGTCTGCTGATCTGGCCTGGAAGGATCCCCACTGCTCGGCGGTGGTCTTTTCCAGGAAGGAGCGGATCAGCGGGTGGATAATGTTGGGAACAAAGTTGCTCGGCTGTTGAACTAACGACATCTTTGCTGTTTTACTTTCAGAGGCAGTCAAATTTTGTATTTTGAAATAATATGAGTAACCTCATTAGGTAAAACTTTGCCTCTTTAATATGAAACCCATTAAAGCAAAAAAGTCGGTGCCACACTGCTGAGATCAAAGCCAATCAAGGCGTCGTGGTTACGATCAAAGCCAACCAAGTTAAAACCGACACCAAGAATTCCCAACAGATGCAAATGTGGGGGTATATAGCACTAAAAGTTCAGACCAAAGACCAGACAACTTCATTAAAATCCGTCACCAACTTTTCAAAGGATCCGGGTCCATCTGAGGGACGGGACAAGCCGAGCGCCGATGGCGTCCCCTGAGGACGTCGCTGTCCTACGGGGACCACAGAGGTAGAGGAGGAGTACCGAGGAAGCAACGAGACAATGAACAACGCAAACAGCACCTTTCCTTCCTCCTTCCCTTCCCGGCCTCCTTCCTCCTCTTGTGTCCGTCTCCTCATCAGTCCCCGCCCCCCCTGGAGGGTTTGTGACGAGGGAACCGACAACGTTGTAAAAGGAGGCGCAAAGCGAAACTCCATTCGTTACAGGACGGTTTATTTCATCACAAAGGACATTCAAACAGAGGCGGAGATGCGCAGGCTGCCGAGTGTATCCGGCTGCGTCGGATGAAATTCCTGCCTTCCGTCAGATCTGTCCGTCCGTCTCTGAACATCAGAACCAACGCGAAGGCCTCCAGGCTCAGGGCTAGCTAGCGCTCCGGCGCTACAAACGTCTACGGGCTCGTTCTTTTGAAGATCCTGCTAATTGTGCTGCCCAAGGATGAAAAGATCTTCTCAAAAATGTTTCTCTCTCTTTGCGGCGTAAACAGTTTCCTGTGGACGACCGACATGATCCGGTCGACAACGACCGGATCCTGGTGCGTGATTAAAAACAGGACGTTTTCCGGCGAGCTCAGGTTCTTATACAGGCTCCTTCTGATTTCCTTCTGGATGTTTTTGAAGACCCCCGCGTGGATGTAAAACCGCTCCTCCTGGACGTTGCTCCACACGGTTTCCGTCAGGCTCCCGATGAGCTCGTCCCTGGTCTCCGGCACCATGTTTGTGTCCGAGCACACGGTGAAAAGCACCTTTTCGATGACAAACTTGACATATTTCTTCTTCTCGAAATCCTGCTCCTCGCTGTCGGCCTCCTCGGTCCCGCTGAGGCTGCTTTTGGAAAACTCGGTCATCCTGGAGGCACTTCTGTGCATCAGCGGCAGTGTCACCCTGTTGATGACCGAGTTGACCTGGGTGGTCATGAACCAGTTCATCAGGACCATGAAGATCCAGGTTTTGCTCCAAACCTCGGCCTGGGCTTTGCTCTGCGGCTGCTGCACCGCGGAGCTCTTCCCAAACAAGGTTTTGGGTGCCGGTTGGGGCGAAGGTTCCGGCAAGACGTGGCGGGAAATCAGATAGCTGAGTTCCTGGGCGAAGGCGGTGACCTTGTCACCGCGCAGGTGTTTGAACATGAGCAGGAAGGAGTCCTCCGTGTCCAGGTGCTGAGGTTGAGGATCCGCAAACTGGGACGTGAGGCTGCTCAGGATCATCTCTGCCGACTGGTGAATGGCCGCCGTCTCCTGTGAATGCTTCTTCTTGAGGTGGGCCAAGATCCTCATCAGGCAAACTTTGGCGAAGCTTTTGGTCAAAACGGATTTCATCTGTTTCCTGATGTTTTTAAAGGCGGAAGATTTCTTTGACCTGATCCCGCAGACGGTGCAAACCGCCTCATCCGTCACCTTCTGGATCTTACTGGACAGTTCCTGCTGCAGCTCCTCGGAGTCTGGAATGTTTTCCAACAGGGGTATGATGATTTCCCTCAGCTCATTGTCGATTTTATATTTGATCACCTGCGACGTCGGCAATGTCGCGGCCTGTTTGGGCGATCCGTCCGGGCTTTTACACGGCCGAGGAACGATAAATGTCTTGATCTTTTCGGAGAACTTTTGGAAAAGTTGGATAAGCTGGTCCGTCATGGAATTTATGATGGCCACGGGCGTCAGATATTTGGTGATTCTGGCTTTTCCTCCCCTGAACAGGTTGTACTTGACCTCCTCTTGGATGATGCCGGTCAGGGTCTTCAGCCGGAGGTTGTCCACCTCGTCGGGAATCCCCAAAGCTTCGGAAAACGTTTGAGGAAGCGACTCCTCCAGCTCCGACATCAGGTGCTCCTCGGTCTTGGGCAATTTCAGTGACGTGACAACAGAGCTGGAAAGAGCAGCGATGATTTCCAAAATTAGCTCTGCGACCAGAATCTTGGTGGCATCGTCTGCTGAGCCAGAGATGAAGGATCCCCACTGCTCGGCGGTGGTCCTTTCCAGGAAGGAGCGGATCAGCGGGTGGATAATGTTGGGAACAAAGTCACTTGTGTGCTGCACTGATGACATCGTTGCTGATTAGCTTTAGCAAACTTAACCTTGTGTGAGTGGGGACTGAAACCCTGTTTGCTCAAACATTATCTCCAATTTTAAACACATTAAAGCATAACAGTCAATATTATTATTGCGGTTTAAATTAAAGCAAATCAAAGGTACCGCGATCGGGATCAAAGCCGACCGCGTTAAAACTGTTTAAAAAAAGTGCTGATTGGCGTTGGTCAACGTTAGGCCGTCGGCAGCGAAACGATTCCTGGAACAACTCGATTTAAGAAATGGTCAAGGAACGGACTCTGAATCCAGAGGGTGAAAAACAAGCCTGGCCTCTTTCCGAGCGTTTCCGTCCTGCGTCATCGGCACTTTTTCTTCTCCGTCAACAGGTAACCTTTCGTTTCTGGCGGCCGGCGCTAATCTTTGCTAATGAGTTGCTTCGGGGCTGCCATGGCAACAGGTCCTTCAGCGCTGAGCGTGAAAGAGGAGCGACAGCCCGAGCTGGTGATCCAAGATGCATAATGCAGTGGCGTCCCTCATCCGTATGCCTCCCGCTCTCCTCTTCCTCTTCCTTGCTGTTCCGCTAGGCGCGGTGGGGAGGGGGGGGGGGGGGGGCCTACGACCTTCCTCACCCGGAGACAGAAAAACAGATTGTTGCCTGTCGTCCGTCACGTTAGCGGGGCAGGTAGACACGGACGCCAACGCTGCAGGTTTCACAGACGCGGCGGTTTGTCCCCTCCCCCCCACAGGCGCCGCCACATGACACCGCTCCTGCTCCCATCTGTCCGAAGCCTTGTGAAACAGAAGCAGCACAGATTGTGACTCTTGCGCGGCGTCGCAGGCCCAGCGGGCGCGCGCCGCCTCCTGCAGCCTGCGCCGACCGGGCGCGCGGCAAGGCTGCTTCGTTGCTTCGTTACTTCGTCAACGAGGGCCAGAAATGATCTGCGGTAGCTTCGGGATTAGCTCAACGCGGAGGATCTGGAGATCCTGCTCATTCCTGCGGCTAACGCGTGACTCACTTGCTGCTAAGATTTTCACGAGCAGCGTTTGTCGTGATCACACGTCAAGTGTGCACATTACGCTGGACGTTAGTGGGTGATTAGCAGTGGCTAACAGAAGGTACAGCTATTACTGCTGGTTTCAGAAGACACCAACTGCTAATAAAGTAGCCTCTCCATTAGCGCGGCACATTCTTTCAGTAATTGAGTTTAAATATGTGAAGAAACTCAGATTAATGAAGAGAAGCTGAATTATTGGTGAAAAATCAGATGCCAAATAAAACTGATGATGTGCTGCCCTTCATTGATGGCGGGAAATTAAAGCAAACGGAGCCACACCAGGCTAATTACGCAACGCTTTGACCTCGGACTTTACAGAGGAATTATTCTGCTCCTTATTGTGTAACACACACACACACACACACACACACACACACACCATATTTGTCCTCAGTCTGTCAGTCTAAATCCAAATGTGACATTTGGGGATGAAACAGATGTTAAATGGCGGTGTTGTGCACGTGGAAATGGACGAGGCGCCCAGACCAGCTGAGCGTCTAACGAGCTAGCGCGGAGCGGCAGCTGCTGCCGAGGGGGGATTTAAACGTTCCTCAAGTGGACGGATTAACGATGCCGTCAGAGCGGGTCGATGCAGGAAAGATGACAGAAGCGACAGATGTGGGGACCTGGAGAAGAAACATAAAAGGCTGTTTTCCTTTGCTAATTGACAGCGTTAGCCCGCCCCCTGCTGGCAGGCTGCAGTGAAGCCCCGCCTCCAGCTTGTCTGTCTCCATCTGATTCCTTCGTTTCTGACATTCTCTTCTCTTATGTTTGGTTGGGATCTATTCTGTTGTTCAAATCTTTCAGCTGACGCTACCGTTAGCGCAGCACAAAGCTCTGCCACTTCCTGTGTTTGCCTAAGTGGGACCGGAAGAGAGATCAAAGCCCCCTCTTATCAGGCGTCCCGGCAGCAGCAGGATCCCAGGAAGCTGCGGGTCCAAGCCGATTCCAGCGAGGAACAAAGACGGGAATTTGTGTTGGAGCAACGCCCACGGAAGGAGGTGGGGGAGGGGCGCCGGAAAGTGTGGAAAGTATTTTGTTAATAAACTTGGATTATCTGGCCTCATTACACCCAGATTAGTGTAATTACTGATTCAAAGCCATTAGGAATCCTGATAGAGGCGGTTCTGCAGCTGAACCCGGAGCAAGTTTTTAATAAAAGCCGTCAGTAGGTGGTTCCGAGCAGATTCCGACCAAACTAAAGCAGATTTATAGGTAAAAATGTCACAGAGCTGCTAAACATTCCCCCCCGCAAAGACCTCGTTTGAGCTCCGAACACACACAGGCGGGAATGTTGGAAGAATAGCGTCGCGAGTAAACTCCAAAGAGACAATGGCGATGATCAAAACGAAGGTAGAAGCTAAACAAAAGCCTCAACGGCCCTGGAAGACGACGTTTCCTTCCTTCAGTAACAGAAACAGGAAGCCACACGGGCGGCTGCCTGGAAAAGAGTTTGCACACCATTCACACACACCAAGGGTGCTTTAGCTTCACTCTCCTCCCACTTTAACGACTTAAGCTACAGAATTCTAGCGTTTCTGTCCAGAAATGAAAAAAAAATGGCGAGACATGACGCTCCTGTAGCCCGCTAACAGGTTCGCTCGGGCCCATGTGTTGGAGCCACCCTGGGTTAATTCGATTCCACCCGCGAGCGGCGCGCCTTCCCGCTTCGGTCAGGGGTGGCCCAGCGGCAGCTGGATGCAAAGGAGGAGCTAAAATATGGAAAATTACCACCAGATTCACCTCAGCTGCTGCCTAAGTGAAGCCAAAAGACGCTGGATTCCCAGACGGGCGGCGTAAATATTTGATAACCCATTAAACACCATTAAGGAACAGCTAACGCTAGCATTTGACCGCTTCTCAGCTAGCTCCGCCGCTTGATAAGAGCACGCTGGTGACCACGCTTGTGACTTCACATCTAAATGGAAGCGAGGCTCTCATGCTAAGCTAAAAGCTCCAGGTCAGACCTCCGCGGCCTCCAAGGGGAGAACCTAGCAGGAACCCGAGCCTCGTCTGCGCTCACCCTCCTTCTTTTCCTCTCATAAACTCGCCAGCTGCGCGTTTTCTGCTCCCCAAAACTCACCCACAAACATTCATCTTCCGAGGCAGCGGAGTCGCACCAGCACGCCATGAAATTAGCTCCGGCTAAAACACCGTCAGCGAGATGAAAGGACAGGATCGGATGAGATATGAACACGATCCAAAACAGCTGATGTGCTTCCACAAGACAGGGAAGACGGAATCGTTCTGGCCCAAAGGGTCCAGTCTTGCACTATTCCAAAGGTCTGGATGCCAAACCTCTAATTCCGAGAGAAACGCAGCCTTCAGAGACCGGATCACAGACGCTAACAAGAGCTAGCTTGATTTGACATATCTGAGAGGATGTTATTGCCTAGAAACGAGGGCCAGAAAGACGCAGACTAACGGGTCTATATTTCACCGCTGGATTAGCCGTTTGGCTTAGTTGCGACCAGCTAAAGAAGCTCGCCGTCCGTTTACACCAAATTAGCCACAGCTTTCCCGTTGGGAATATTCCCATTAAAGGACTGTTTCCTGACGCTTTAGCAACAAAGAAAAACAAGTGAGAACAAACATCTCTGAGGACGGAGCTCTTCTTCTCGCCGCGGCGCTCTCTGACCTTGAAACAACAAACGCTTGTTGCCGCTTTGAACGTGTAAAGCTTTAAAAAAGCCGCTCGTACGATTCCAGGCGCACCCCCGGAAGATCCCGATCAGAGCGAGACGGCTGAGCTTTTGACGCCGTCTTTTATGCTAATTCAAGCCAATTAATCTCTTCGGTACAAAACCAACCCGAACAAAGCGAAACTCACTCGCTGCAAACCAGATCATCCGATAACGGCCGGCTACTGAGTGCAGGCGCGCACGTCGCACATGCACCAGGCAGCCTGGGAATCTGCTAAATCCGTGCGCTGCCTGCTGGGATCAGGAAGAGAAGCTTTTTGAACAGAGGAGAAAAAAAAAATGACGAAACCCAGCGGCTGGAATCAAAGGCGGAGGAACGCTATCTTAATTATATACTTTACCGAAAGCACAAATTAAAATTACAGGAGCGCAGCTAGCCGCCTCTGAGGAAGCAAATGACGATGCTAACAACGGCGCTAACAACGGCGCTAGCGCCTCCTTGAGTCACGACCGAAAAACAGTCGACTGAAATGCGGAACGCTGGGTGGAATTCCAGAAATTCCCCAGGGGAAAAAGGGGCCTCACACCCGCGCCAGCCTTCCTCCGCAAATATGAAAGGGTTGAAGCGCCATCAACAGTTGCCACGGTAACAGGGGTCCGTGCACGTGTGATCTGAAAGTGAATTTCATCAAGGTTGGGGGAATTACCAGGCTTTCCTATCAGGGAGCAGACGGCTGTGCTGACATTCCCGTTCGTCTGTTTGTTCAAACTTCATCGGCCAACAAGAGCGGGAATAATCCCAGCAGGAATAATACCCAAGGGATTCCCAAACCCCCCTGGTAAGAACGGCAGCAAGGGAAAAACTCCCTTTTAACAGGAAGAAACCTGGAGCAGGACCAGGCTCACAAGGGGGACCCATCCTGCCGAAGGAAGGAGGAGTCACCGGGAATCCAGCTCAACTCGGAGCAAAGCAAATTACTCTGGCGTTCGCTAACACCTGGTTGGAACACCTGTGCGGGCCTGGACAGCGGGAATCAGCAGGAAACTCGCTGCCACCCAGAACGCCGTAGCCTCACGCAAACACTCCGGCGCTAAAGACGAGCTGCAGCACACACAGGCTGTAAAGAAAGACGAAAGATGGGTTAGCATCACACACACACACACACAGATGTGGTGGTATTCATTACTGCGCCACGTTAACAGGCAGCACAAAGGAACACAAACGACTCTGCGCTCCAGTAGCCTAATTGCTAATCTCTTCTTTGAGGCCGGTGTTTATTTCATCAGCTCCTCGGCGACGATGCTATCTCCCCGCTAATTAACTTGTTTGGATTAAACGTCCATTCTTCACGCCGACGAAGAAACAAACAAACGGAGGACCGCCGAGAACAAAGGAAAGAAGAGCCAGGGATCAAAGAGGAGACATCAACCGGGTTTGCGGTAGGAGAAGCGTCTGAGACGTTTTCCCTGGTTTGGATTGGGAGACGGATGGAGGGAGGAAGCTGGGGTCGGCACCTGCTGCTCATGGTGGCTCCGCCCACCTGTTGAAACACACCTGGAATCAGAAAAGCTGCGGCGGCGGCGAATCAGGAGGCTCCGCAAGGAGGAAAAGAAAAAGGCAGCGGAAATTTCAGGGGATTAGCAGCATCTGGCTCAAGTGCCAGAGTGTGTGTGTGTTTGTGTTCCATCTTGACCTTGCCAGGCCGAATCCCATTTCCCTTTGGCTGTTGCCCAGCAACATCACCTTGACAGTGAGTGAGGTTGTAGCGAGAAAGAAGAAGACGGATAAAAGCGGAGCCGACTTTGCCGCTTTGATGTCGGCGTTTTCATCAAAGCCGAATTCTCAAAACAGACGCATGTTCAGGCGGAGGTCAAAGGCCGGCTGCTGCCCTCGTTCCTTCCGTCTGTCAGACCTAGCATAGCGCTGACCCTAGCGTTTAGACGTGATGTTTTGCCGACGTTGAAACCAACCTTTTTTTCTTCCGGACTTCCTGTTCAGCGGCATCTTGATTGGCGGCCTGGTGATTGCAGCTTCAGCCTGACGTTCCGGTGCTCTTCCTCGGTGGCGGAACCAGGGACAAACGGGTCGACGACAACAACCGCCTGCTGTCTGTCGGTTGCCCTGGAGAAGACACGTTAGCCACCTTAGCACTGGAGGCTAACACGGACGCTGGATCGCCGCGTTAATTAAAATAAAATCAATTATAAATCAGCTGCAAGCTCAGTTTGTTCCTATATATTTATCTATAAACGCCTCGCGACATAATGGCCGTCCAATCAGAGCAGCTGCTGATGGGTTAAATTAATTTAGAACTTATTTAAAAAAAAAATGCTAATTAGAAAAAAAAAACAACCAAAAAACCCATCAAACTTTCTGGCTCAAGCAAATTAAAAACACTGACAGAATAATTAAGGCGACGTCCAGACAAATTAAATTTTTACGATTGGAAGTAGCGTCTTTTTCAAGACTTTGATGCTAACGCTACGCTAGTGGAGAAAACCAATTGGTTTCGGCATCGTTGGGGGTCGGACCGTTGACCTTTGGACCACAAACTTTGGCAGATGTTTCTGGCAGTAAAGGCTGGAGGTGAAGCTGCTGTCTGAGGAAGCGGCGCTTTAGCCGTCACATTAGCCGTGGACCAATCAGAGGCGAGCACAGCGACCAGGACGGAACAGCCGTCCACTTTTATTTACAGTCTGACGTGTAGTTTTCAGATTTCATGTAAAAGTTTCATGGAAAAACAAACAAACGATTGCACATCAGCTTCCGTTTCCTGGATCCTGGGAAACACGTAGGCAGCATCAAACCGGAGAAAGCTGAAAACCGCGTCGGCTCAGACGGAAAACAAACAAACGATCAGGAGAACCTGAAAATGAGGTTGAAAGTCTAAAAGCACTGCAGCGAGCGCCGCCTCGCCCGCGCGACGCGTTTGAGTCGGGAATTCCGGCATTTTCCTCAGGCACTTTGAGACCAGATCCTGGTGAACGTCAGCGGGAGTAATCCACCGGGTTGGTAGCGAAAGGTCGCCTTTGCATTGATCTGCAAAGACACAGCTAGCTCCGCTGTTAGCATCCCATTTGGTTCCCTCCCCCCCACGTGTGCGCGGAGGTCTGAGCTAGCTTAAGTCAAAGTAGCATCGCGAACAAAACGGTGGAAAAAGTCAGGTTTTCCTGTTTTCCTCCACGAGGTCCTTCATTAACCGGCATCGATTGGGTGAGCGGCGGTTAGCGTCCCGGCAGGTCGCTCCCCATGGTTTATCCCACTCCTTCATCTGCTTTTCATTGCTCCCTCCGTGTCAGGAGCCGGGCCTGCTGGTGGGGGCCCGCTTTGGCTCCGGCAGGCAGCAGGTGGCCCCTGATGAAAAATTCAGTGCGGAAAAGGACTCTGGAGATGAAGAGGAGGAGGAGGAAGAGGCAGAGAGGAAGGTAGGAGCCCAGCGAGCAGGGGAGGCAACAATAGTGACAAACGTAGAGAACAGGGAGGGAGGGATGGAGAGATGGAAGCCCGAGCCGAGACAGGCAGGCAGAGCTGGGACTCCGGCCCAGAACGGAGCCGGGGCCCAGGCAGAGGCCCCAAGCCGCCTCCCCTTCCGCCCGGGCCCCTCCACCGAGAGGGAAGACATGAATCATTCATGAGAGAGGCTTTGGATTGGTCACACACACACACACACACACACACACACACTCCTGCTTTTATCTGCACCTGGGGGACTCCAGTCTGAAAAGCAGGAAAACGGGAAGCTGGATGCGTCCGCGCTCGGATGCGGCGTTTAGCGGAGCGGTGGCGCCGGTGTGCGGTCGTCCCCGTGAGCCCGTGGCACGCTCAGCGGGGCAGTCACGTGCCCGTATGTGCGCTCCCGTCCCTGCCGAGGATGTCCGTCCGTCTGATTGTCGGCGGCGCTGCCGAGTTCAGTTGGATGCAGCGCTGCGGGACCAGTCGGCCGTGTCGGAGGACGCGGGAGGACAAACACCCGCCGCCCGAGTCCCCCCCCACGTCCTCGTCCTGGCGGCTCAGGAATAGAAGAGCCGTCCCTTCTCCGAACCCAGCCGATTCAGCCTCACCAGCTGCGATGGAGACGGCGGCACGTCGTGGCGGTAGGGGCCCTTGGGGGACACCGGGTCCTTGGGGCCCGAGTAGCCGCCCTCCTGCCGCAGCTTCCCTTTGGCCTCCTGCTCTCGCCGCCGCTGCTCCTGCCTCAGGAGCTCCTGGGCCTCCAGCAGGACTCGGGCGTTGACGCCACCGCTAGCATAGCCGTTCCTGGAGCCCTGGTAACTGGAATACCGGGGGTTGTCCTTGGCCGTCTGGAAGCCCTCGCCCGGCGGGTGGGCCTTGTCCACAGGCGTCCTGGGAGGCGGAGCTGGGTTTCTTCCTGGGCTGCCTGGGTGGAGACACCAGAGAAGATGAGCAAAGTCCAGGAAGAACCGGAGCAACTGCAGCCGGGACGCGAGCTAAACACCACCGTCGCTACATTAGCCTCAATTATTTATTTATTGCATAAAATCACCAGGAACCCGAGCAGCGTCACCGTGGCAACCGCAGCATTCACCTCTTGTCCTGAGCAGATTGACCAGCTTTGGCTAGGATAATGCTATGGCTAGGTTGGAAAAAAAAGAAACTGGGTGTGGAGGGAATCCTGATATTCCTAGGAAAACTGGCAAAAAATGCCTTAATGGGGAAAGAAGAGCTGTTTGTGGAATGCTAATTATCATCAGCTGCGCTTCCCTGCTAACGAGACAGGACGGTTGAGCGATTCCAATTTCAGGAACAGGCTCTTCCGTCAAAGCTCCGCCTCCCCTGACAACTACGTGCGTGACGGATGATGGAAGGGTGAGGCGAACGGCTGGAGCGTGTGGCGAGTTAGCCGGCGCTGTGTGGAAACGCACATGCAAACCGCCATCATGCTAGCTCCTGCTTGGCCTGCAAAGAAACGGATCAAAATCTGACGTTAACAAGCTAACAAGTGGCTAATTAGTTAGAGAACCCGCCGACCAGAGGCCACGCCCCCTGGCCCGAAAGACACGCCGACCTCTGGAAGTGACATTGGTTCAGCCCAAGGCTCGGCGCCTTCCAAAGCTAACACTAACGTTCCCGGGACGCTTCCGCCGAGTTTATCTGAACAAAACAGTTTTTAACCGAATTAGCGGGAACGCCACCGCGGGATGTTTCCTCTGACCGCTGGAGCGCGATGGCGGCGCATTAATCTTTCAGCAAAAACCTCCTGCAATATTTATTAAGGAAGGGTTTTACGTCGATAACGGCGGATTAGCGCGGAGTGAAGTCGGGGAGATAATGTATTTACTGCCGCGTATACGTGTTAGCGGAGCCACGTTTCGTTCGCTAATTACAAACTTTAAAAAAAACAAAGACCTTGTGTCTGTTTTCAAGAGACAAAAGCAGAACTAGCGGGCGCTAAAGCCGCCACCGATCACAGAAACGTTGGTTTGGGCTCGTCTAATTAGCCGCAAAAGCTACGGGTTCTCATGTGACTCTCGCCTGACGACGTGGTTGGCTCATTTAAGCCTTGGTCATCAGCCAACCTGGAGTTTGGTTATGCTATCTTTTCAGTCCCATGTGGTTGCTAGCACGTTGCTAACGGTTGGGTAAAAACGGTCATCAAAGTCAGCCTTAATTTAGTAAGAACAAAAAAATGAAGAAAAATGTTTCTTTAATTTCATTACACACACACACACGCTTCCTGGAACAACAGGCTGCCATATCACACAGATCAAAGGGAATTACGTTACAGAAGAGGAAAAGCAATTGTGTCAGATCTGTGTGTAACATGATCTGTGTGTGTGTGTGTGAGATGCACATGCTCTGCTATCATTACTGTCACAACACCATTAGAAAAAATCTGACGTTCAGACACACACGTCACATGACGACACCAAACATTCAATTAGATCTGTAACACACACACACACACGCCCCACCCTCGTCTCACCGTGGCAGCGAGCTGTACTGGCGCTGCGCCTGGGCGAACGACTCTCTCTCCTCCTGTCTCTGCCGCTGCATCTGCACCTCCACCGACACCGAGTGGCGTCCCGGCTGGCCGACGCCGCCGGGGTCGGTGCCGCTGCTGCTCGACTGAAGACGGCAAGAGGCCGGGTCAGATTTACCGCCTGCTGGCCACAGCTGGTCACATGGTCGGATCACAGGTCATCCTTTCTTTGATCTGTGAACTGATTTCTTTGATCTTGGTGTAACCATGTGTCGTCAGTTAGCATACTTCAGGGTTGCATCAAACTGAGCCAGATGAAACAATCGTAAACTCTAGAACCGATTGGTCCAGAGCGATGGCGGGTGGCTGGGAAGCCCCGCCTCCTCATCCAGGTAGGAGGCGGCCCGTCACTCACCTGGCGGGCGGCTCCTCACGGATGGACGAACGGATGGACAGACGGGAGGGGGGGGGGGGTCATGCTGGGGTCTCGGGGGTGAAATGAAGGTTAGTGACGTTAATGATGATGTCATGTGGCCCCGCCCCCTGATACAACCCAGCCAATCAAAAGTCATAAAAACCTTCACACGGAGAGTCCACACAAATAATTACACCACGTTACCGTGGCAACAGCTCTCTGAATTCCGCAGGCTTCCGACCTGGCTTAAAAACACAAAATCAAATATTAATTTATCGATAAACGAGAAGCTGGAACGTCGTTCGTTTAGACTTTTAATTATCCCCAAAAAATGGGTTCAGCCGCAGGGCAGCTGGTCCAAAAGGCCCCCCCAGTACCCCGCCCAACCCCGCCTGATGGTTCAATGTCGGCTTTGATGTTTAAATCAAAGCCAAAAGGGCCCTGGCTGCGACCACATGACCAGAACCAGCCACTGAACAGGCATTTGGGCCAACTGGCAAACTGAGGCCCGAGGGCCACATGTGGTACGATGATCGGTTGAACGCGGACGGCTGAGCCCTTCAATAATTTGGTGATAAAACCAGTCTGTGAATAAGGAGAGGTGGGGCTTCATTCAGGAGCTTTCACTTTATCGGTTCATACCAAAATACAAATCAGTTCTTCCATCAAAGACGAAGAAAATGGACAGAAGATCACAGCCAGACCAGCGGTAAAAATACTTCATACAAGAACACACGTGTGCAAAATAACCCGGAGGAGGAGCCGTTTCCAACCCGGACGCCTGGTTCGGGACGCGCGGACATGAAAGAAAAAAAAAAAAAGTGTTTTTGTCACCAAACCAGACAAAGAAACGGTTGGAAACGACGCCTGGAGACGAAAGAAGAACAGGAACAACACAGAGACGCTAACATCCAAGAAAAAAAAGTAAAAAGGTTTAAAATCTGACACAGATGACGGTTAGCATTAGCTGGTATTCGGGAACTTTAAAAAAACGCGCAGACTCGGAGGAAATAAATACTAAAAACATGACAAATGGTTTCATCAGCCCTTGAAGACGAGTGGAATTTGTTCTCGTTGCTTTGTGTTGCTTCAGAAGGTGCCAATTAGCGCGCTCGCCGCTAGCGGCGGCTAAAAGAAACAGGCACAAACCCCGTGACAGAAACAAGTCTGTGGTGGCGGCGGTGGGCGGGTCCAGGTGGGTGATTGACAGACAGAAACGGGGACGATGGATGCGAGGATGTGGGCGTGGTGGGTGGGCGGGGTTAGTGATGGTGGTCAGGAGGCGTGCAAACCCCGGCATGCAGATGGCGGGTCATTCCAGGGTGTTAGCGTTAGCATAACGAACCCCGGAGGCCCGTGGGTGGTGGGTGACATTGTCAGTCTCTTTGATGGCTGCGGTAGCAGGTTAGTGACGGTTAGCACCGTATTCCAGCCAGACACAGGAAACGGTCGGTGCTAACTCTGTTAGCATTCTCCTCGGGTTAGCGGGTGATGCTAGGCGTGGGGAGTCCGGTCCAGGCTCCGGTTCAGACACTCACCCAGGGCTGCTCGAAGCTGTAGGTCCTCCGGCGGTCGTCGGCGGCGGCGGCGGCGGCGCCCTGCGCCTGCTGGAACTCCTGCCGCAGCCGCTGTATCCGGTCGTGGTTGCTCGCCGCTAGTCGGCCACTGCGGACAGAGAGGCGACGGATGAGCCAGATCAAAGGGACCGACCGGATCCGGCTCGTCCGGAAACCGGCCCGGATCCACCTCAAACCAGGAGAGCGAGCTGAAGGCGTGCTAGCGTTAGCACGCGCGCTTCTGCTTCACCCCCGCCACCGTCTGTATCTGGATGAGAGCGGTACAGGGGTGGCCGGCGCGTAACCATGGCAACCTGGATGCGACAGCAGACCTAAAAGGAGGACAGATGGCAGCCGCCCGGGTTTGGTTTTCAAAAAAACGACACGGCTCCGACCCTCGAACGCCTCATTAATCACAATTAACCAGAGCGCAGAGATGAAGGAACGTCAGAAAAGGGGGGAAAAAACGCTTCTTGGGTTCTTCCAGGGGAGGCTTTTATCTCCCACACATCAAAACGGCAATCGTTCCCGTCCTGAAAACGTTTGAAATAAAAACTGGGAACGTCAGAGAGATTTAAGGACAGAAAGGAGGAAAAAAAAGCAGGTAGTGAGATAAAAGAACAAGCTCGTAAGAGCAGCAGCACAGGTTAGCTAGCTGAGAGGAGGCCAGGGGGACGCAGAGACATGAAGTGGGCAGTCTACTTTGATCAGTTGCCATTGGGCGGGGCTATACACCCATAAAAGAGATTTACTTTGATTCTGTCTTCACTTTAGGGAGCAGCCATGAGAAACCGAAGGAAAGATCAAAGCAAAGAGATCAGCAAGGAAAGATCAAAGAAACATAAAGCTCAATCAGCAAAGATCAAAGCTCTGCCTCCTGCTCTTTGGCTCTGTGAGAAGGACGATCATCAAAGCCAACGATACCTGCCAAGCTACGTCATCAGAGTCTGTTTAAGGTCTCACATCATCTTTGTCACAGCGCTAATTAAACAGCACCTTCATGCTAGGTTGACTGCGTTTCTGGGTGTATTTCATCTGTCAATAATCCTTCATTCATAATAATACTTTTTAATTAAATCCAGCATCTTAATTAAACATTTAATTAAGCTGGCCTGGCGACACACACACACACACACACACACACACACACACACACACACACACACCCCTCCAGAGTGACGGGCGTGCAGACGAGCTGGCAGGCCCTTTAAATAAACATTTACCGATGTCGCGATAGGCTAACGGCGTGAAAAAGCTCGTCGGAGCGAGCGGCGGTTAGCTTCTGTAGCGCTATCAGATTGAGGAACTGGCTTCTACATCATGTGACAGGGAGAACGGCTGCTGGGGCCTCTGTGCGCTGAAAAATGGAGCGAGATGCTAAAGATGATAATCCAGCCCCATCGATCGCAGGCTCACAGGCAGCGGGAGGAAGACGGATGCCCTCGCTAACCGGAGCTAGCGGCTAATGCTCTATCTCCGCGCCCGCTCTTATCTCCTGTAGCGGAGATGCTAATGTCGGAGTGCTGGACCTGGAGGCTGCTGCAGGTCAGACCAGACGTATGAGATCGCTACTGTTTTAGCTGATAGCGGATGTTCGAATCCGGGCGACGCACCGACGAAAAGAGCTAACCGGCAACGACGCCGAGTAGAAGCAAAAGGCGCACTGGCCTGATTGTTCCTTTGATTTCTAGAGTTTGAGGAAAGGATTAGCCCTGGCGCTCCAGCGACGAGGTGGACGAGCGATTAGCAAGCTCGAGCAGCGTCGGCTTGAGCCAATCAGGTGTTTTCTCTGGATTATCTGAGTTTAACCCCCAAACACCGATGGAGCCGCATTGATCTGTGCAAACACAGCAATTAGATGCTAATCAATGCGATTTCTGCACACTTAACAGACTCGTTATCAACCCGTCGGCCCTCGAGCTCCCCGAGGCTAGCGGCTAATGGCTCGGGGGACAGAGACGTTGCGCGTGGGAGGAAAGCTACAGGGGCTGAGCTGATCAGCTGATACCAGATGAGTCATCGTCATGGTGAAGAGCAGCAATCTGGTCAGCGTTAGCGTCTCATCTAAAAAAGCGCCGTCGGATTAGCTACTTACGCTAACGTATCAGAGCTTTTTGGATCCACCAATCACATTTCAGCATCACTGGGTCGGTAACCAGGCAACCAGGAGGGTCTCTGGCATTTAGGACACGCCCCTCTAACTGTCCCCGTCTGCAGAAGCAGCTCGTTTAGCCCTTATTAGCTAGCGGCCGCAGGATGAAAACAGGGTTGAAGGAGTCGGAGACAAGAGCGGGATGAAGAGGAGGGCGAGGAAGACGTTTTATCAGCGAGGGATTAAAGAGGAATTAAACTTTAACAACATTTAAGAGGCAAACATGAAGAAGACGACTTTTCCTCAACGGGGATTAAAGTTCAAAGGGAAATTAGCTCCAGCTCCCATCAGGCGACGTGACCTCCATTCTCTTGAGCATTGGAGGAAAAGGGGTGGAGCATAAAATGCTTAGGCGGCGTGCGTGCGCGGGGCGTCCAAAGGCCATCAAGCTGACCACCCAGGCCGGACCCAGAGGTTCAGCGGGCCACGCATGGCCCCCGGGCCTTAGATGGCCCCCCCCCCCCCGTCAATGCTAACGTGCGCCGTTTCTGGAGCGTCGGCATCTGATCCGTCCTCATCCCAGTCAAATTAAGATCCATTATGGTGGGGTGGCGGGGGGGGCTGCTGCCTCGCTTTCAAGGCGGTGCAGCAGGGAAACGGGAGCGACGGCGTGTAACAGCAGGGAGGAAGACAGGGAGACGCCGCCATGGCGATGTGTGTCCTGGGCGCCGAAGAGCGAGCCGACGGAGTTCTGTCCAACTGGTAGGTACGGCTTTCCGCTTTGTTTTTCCCGACTCGTTTCCTCGGAGACCGAAGCCGAAGCTTCAGCAGGCGTTGGTTAAAGCCAGACGCTGCATGAAATATTCAAAACAGCGAGCTTCCGGAGGCAAGGACACGCTATCTGCTAGCAAACAGAACCACGCCAGGAAGAAAAGTGGGTTTTCAACACCGGCGGCTAAAACGGCGCCGCTGCAGCAGCGGGAAAGGTCAACAGGAGCGTTTTCCTCCCGCCGAGGAGACGCAGCTTTTATCAGGCAGGAATAAATGTCAGCGTGAAGGACGCAAACGTGGGTGTTTGGAGGCAAAACAGGCAGACGGAGAGGACCTGAAGGAGAGCGGGGCCTCGGGAAGCCTCCTGGTCACCTGTGTGTGTGTGTGTGTGTGTGTGTGCTGATCATTCTGGAGGACAATTCAGAAGAAAAACCACTGAAGGAGGAGGAGGGATGGAGGGATGCGGATGAGCTCCATCAGCACTAAAGACTCTCCGCCAGTCGGTCAGGTGGCGGCGTGACTCCGGGCGACGAGGAGCAGACGGGGGCGGAGACGGCAGTCAGCTGACAGGCTGCTTTACGGTGACTGGTTTATGGTGGGAGGGGCCATAAATCAGCCATCAGAGCCGCTGGGGGGCCCCTTTAAAGACACCCCTGCTAGTTGAAGTGTGCACACGTGAGCGTGTCCGTGAGGGATCCGCCCACTTCCTGACCAAGGCCGCCGTCTCGCCGTCCTCCTGTCCTCCGCCCTGCTAGCGCTACCTTCTACTGTCGCTAACGTCAAACACTCCTGGTGTTTGTCGTTTCCATGGCGCTGAAACCAGACGGAGGCAGAGTTTGCAGGCCTGTTTCAGGGTCATCAGGGTCGGGTGGGTGGAGCCAGGGTAACACTTGTGTTAAGTTTTGACAGGTTGCCTTGGTTACGGGTGTAACCAACAGCTGAGGCCCGCAAAGGTTTCTGGGAGGAGCAGGAGAGGAGAAACAGGCCCAACGTCTGCGCCCAGGTCTGGTTTACCGGCTGGTTCCGGGGTCGTACCTTCAGCCGTGAGCGTGCGATCGCTGACGTCCAGGAAGCATGAAAACCCAACCACAGGAAGTGTTAGCCAAACCCGTCGCCCGGAGGAAGAACTGGAAGCTAACAGGCTAATAGACCTTGTGTCTGCGGATTAGCGCCGGCGGCGGGACGTTCGCAGCCAAAACTACAGTTTCTGAAAGGATTAACAGGCCTAATCTGGCTGTAATACAGTCGGCATCAACACCGGGACAGGCTAACAACGGCTAACATCGGCTAACATCGGCTAACATCGGCTAATGCATCGGCTAACACTGCACATGCCTCCTCTGGAGGAGGAGGAGGTTACCTGGACAGGCATCGATATGCACCAGGTTCTGCTGCGGGAGGCGTTCTGCAGCTGCTGCGCTCATAAAAACGCTCCGCTGCGTCTTTTGCGCCACCACCACCCGCGCAGGAAAGGGCTGCTGTGCCGGCCTGTCAGCGCCGCTTCCTCAATACGGAAACCACAGCCACAATGAGGGGAAGGTGGTGGTCGCAGTACGAGCGGGTTCCTGCCACCGGAGCACGCCTCCTGGGATGCAAAGAAACCGCAGCTCCGCTGATTGGCCGCTCGGCTGCGCGTTGTTGCAACACGAGTCAAGGGACTCCGCCGCGCATCGATTAGTCATGATTTGCACTAAAGGGACGTCGGGGTGGCGGCAGCGATCAATCGGTGAAGATCGATAGGTCTCAGAGAGGTCTGGCTGCTCCGTCGCAGCTCCGCCGCAGCTAACTGGCTTAAGATGCAGATGGAGGCGGGACTATAGGCTGCTGCCCCTCCAGGCCGGCGTTTTCTGGCGTTGCGAGCAGAAGAGACAGCTCGTATCCATCTACTCCGAAGCGCTGGATTCCCTCTGCTCGCGTCTCTGGAGGACGCCGGAATCCAAAGGTGCGTCTCGGCCTCGACCGGCGCCCACGCGGCTGCTTCGTCATCTAGAGCTGCGGAGGTCTGGCAGCATGTGGAAGCGGATTTCCCAGCAGTTAGGGAGGCTGGCTAACTATCCAGTTGGCCCGACATCGTTGAAAACATCAGCTAACGGCTTGGCGGGATCCGCCGCCCCGCCACCTCCGGGTCGCCCTCGGCTCATCGAGCCGTCATCGCTGCGGGGAAACGGTCTAACCTGCTTCCAGGATGAGCGGAAGCAGACCGGAGGAGCGCTAAAGTCGGAAGGGTCGAGCCCCAGACTCCCAGCTGAACTTTGACCTGCGCGCTAGCTTTAGCTAACGCTTCGCTTAGAAGGTTAAAAAAAGGAAAGTGTCCACACCGACCCCCCACAAGCCAAATCTCAGCTCCAGGAAGTGACCCCGTAGCAGTTTGGTCGTCACAACGGCAAAATTCCAGAAGCAAATGAGGCCGGAAGGAGCGATGAGGTCGTGTTCTGACGCGTTTTATAGCGGCGATTCTCCTCCCAGCAGCTGTCGGCCTCATTCACAGTGCCGCTAATTCGCTTCAACTCCGCCACAAAAGGCCGACTGATCGCAGACACGAGCGCCCAAACTCTGACGGCTGAGCGGAAGATCCAGAAAGACGGAAACGCCATCAGAATTCCGAGTGGAGCCTGGAGGGTCTAACTGAGCAGCCCTGATGAGCTCAATTAGCTGCTCGATCTCTGCACCACTTAAACCATTGTGAGGTAATTAAATAAAGAAAACAACTTTTGGAACTCTGTGTGTGTGTGTGTGTGTGTGTGTGTGTGTGTGTGTGTTGAGGGGTTTCCTAGTGCCAGTATTTATTAGACAGAGAGGCTGAACCAGGAGTCCGATTCAATCGAAGAAAAAAGAACATGCGTCCTATTCTAGTGATGCCGCCTCCCTCTGGTTGCCATGGAGACGCCTACACGTGCGTTATCGCCTGTTCGGTTATGTCGCGCGGACACACCTGTAGGCTGGGCTCCGTCGCTGACCAGATGCTGCCTGTCTGAGCTGCGGGAATGTGCTCCCAGATGCTCCCAACAGCTTGTCCTGTCACGTCCGGTTGGAAACGACACGCCAGGCGGCGGTCCGGCTGATCTGGACGTGCTAACGTCAAACGTCTAAGCCGACGTCCGCCCGGTTGCGACCGTAGCAAGCCTGCGCGTCCGGTGGCAAAAAAACAGCGTTTTTGCCGGCCTCACAGGAGAGGAGGAGCCTCCGGGCAAACTCAAGAGCAGGAGGCGCTAATGGCTGCCAACGTGCACCAGGGCTTGCTAATCATCGCCGCTACATGCAACACCCCCAGGGAGGAAAGGGCACACACGCAGCGTGCTGCTACAACACTGCTTTTTTTCCCCCTTTGTTTTTCTCTCTCACACATTGACGGAATCCTCTGCAGCTACAAGGAGCTGCGGCGCATCAAAGCGGCGCTTTGCTATCACTACTGATTAACCAGAAGCCTCAGAGTCCTCAGAGACCACAGCCAGCGGAGGATTCCGCCGCCGTGACCGGCCCCAGACGCACAAGTCGCATTTCGAACCATCAACAGGCGTCAGAGCACGTTTAAACACGCGGGCGCCACGTTAGCGGCGAGCGGATGCGACAGGCGGCCCTGAAATCCAGCCTTCGGGTTATTATCCACCGAAAACATCATCAAAAACCAAAACCGCCAACGCGACACAAACATCCAAAACGCTCCGACGGCGCCGACAGCTGCAATGCGGAGCGTGGCGACGCATTAATGCGAGGCTAAAGGAGGAAGAACAGGACCCGGACGCCGCCGCCACGCGCTCTAACTCGCTACAACAGCTCCACCGTCTCCTGCGGCGGGAATGAGGCCGTCAGGCAGAAGAAGCAGGTGCGGTCCAACCAGAGGATCCTTCTCGCCACCGCGGCCGTGTGGCCTGACTGACAGCAGCCGTTTGGTGGTCGGCAGCGAAACAGGAGAAGATCCGAAACCAGGAAGCGCTAACGAAGACCAGCCGCTCCTGATCGGAGGGTCACCCGCTGGAATGGAATCCTAAGGCAGGGAAAAAAAACTGGCACATTCCAGACGGGGCACACGGAGAGCTCCAAGATGGAAAACACGAGCCCTTGGAAGGCCACGGCGCCCCCTGGTGGCAGGAGGCTCCGCTGGGAAGAGCTGATAAGCTGGGCTGCTTCCTAAAGCCAAACGGACACCAGCTCCACCCCAAAACCTCCTGCTGGGAGGCCAAATATTCCTCCAGCATCAGAGGTGAACAGCTTCCAGGAGGAAGAGAACAGCTTTCTGCGTCTGGAAGCAGCAGCATGTTTCCAAGGTGACCTTTGTCATCGTTCTGTCAAACATCCAGAGCAGGTTCAGAAGGACAGAGGCGCCACAGACCGCTGAGGCAGAGCGAGCACACGTGCATGTGCACGCTCCTGTTCTCAAGGCTGCAAGCGACGTCCGTCTGTCTGTCTGTGGGGCTCCTCCCCCTGGAGGCCTCCTGGTTCCCCAGGCACATATGAAATGTAATAGAGCCGATTCAATAGGAACGCCGCCTCCTCGGAAAAGCAGGCAATTGAATCCCTCCGATCCCTCAGAGGCTTCCCAGCCTGGGTGGGAAATGAAACAACGGCGGCTAATTCGCTGGCAGGGAGGAGAAGAAGAAAAAGGGCAGGTCAGCAGATTCAGCCGGTCTCCTCCTCAGGAGGCAACAAGCCGGGTCCGGACAAGCGGAAGACCGTGGAAGCTCCAGGGAGTCTGGAGCGGGTTCAGAGGACCTGAGGGAGGACGGGCTGGTCCTGCTGGAAGGGTCCCGTCGGGAAGGAGCTGCAGTTTTCCTGCTGTTTGGACGGTGTGTGTGTGGAGCCACCACACACACTCGTTTATGATGGTGACATTTTAAAGACTGTTCAAATTGAGCTGTGAGAGCGCGCCGGTGTGTGTGCGTGCGTGCGTGTGTGTGTGTGTGTGTGTGTGTGTGTGTGAGGGAGACGTGGTCATAAATCAATCTCTGCACCGCCTCGGCCTGGACCTCTTCATTACTCCTCAAAGCTAACTATTAGCATCCGGAACGGCTACCTCGCGGCGACGCTTCCCTAAGCGCTAGCGTTAGCGCGGCAGCAAATCAAGCTTCCAGTGGGCCCCGCCTCCTGAATGTTCTCATAACAAACACTCCTGTCAGCTCAGCCCCCCCACCCTGACGCCATCCGGTGGAGACAGGATGCAGGAAGTTTGCTTCCTGGTTCTCTGGTATGTTTTTCTTGGGATCAGGAATCTGCAAAGGCAACGGCGCCTTGAGGAGGTCGGGGGGAGGGGGGGGTGTAACTGCTGCTTTTCTGTCACATTTGGCTCTGCCTCTGGCAGAGGCCTGGAACTCTACCTCCTCTGTCAGGCTGATCCGGACAGACGGATGGATGGAAGTCCGAGGCAACCTCTGGGTGTTGGCTGCCAATCACCCAGGAGAAAGGTCGGAAAGTCAGGAGCGTTAGAAGATTGAACGAGAGGGAGCGAGGTGGAGGGGTGGAGGGGCGGAGGCAGGAAGAATGAGGCATCTGAAAGGTTTCCAATCCCGTCTGGAACGCTGCTTCGTGTGGAGCGTTGACCTTCCCGGCCGACACTGATTATTTTCCCCCAGTGCGACAGACGTGCGCCTGAGCCGGAACCGGGCCCCCCAGCCGGTTCCTCTTGGCCCCACCTACCCCCGCTTACCCCCACCCACCTGTCTGCAGACGGAGGCCGCTCGCTCCGGCCTTTGCCGACGTGAGTGTGGAGGGGGTCCGTGTGCTGGCTCTGGCCGAGGGGGGCCGGGTCGTCTCGGGGGCTGTGGGGCCGGCTGTGCCCGCTGTCCACGGAGCTGCTCAGGCCCGTGTGGGGCCGCTCCTCCTCGTAGCTCCTCTCCGTTGAGCGGCTCACGTCCAGGATTTCGGCGTAGTCCCGCTCCCGGGCCTGGCGTTCCCGTAGCTCCCGGGTCTTGGCCTGGATCCTGAGTGGACATACGGAGACCAGGGATTTTACTGCCGATCGCAAACATGCGACCGCCTGCTGCGGCTAACCGCTAAAGGTCATAAAACAGGGCGCCGCTGCTAACCAGCAGGGAACCAGACGACTGGTTAGACCAGACCAGACCAGACCGAACCAGACCAGGCCCGACTGGACCAGTTTCACCCAAAGACCTCCAGTACAGATGGTGGACCGGAGCTGACTGACGTCCCCAGCAGACCCACCACTCAGTCCTTTAGACTCTCCGTCACAGAACGAGAGAATGTGGAGTCTGTTATTTATGCCCCCCCCCCAGTAGGATAATACCCCATAATAATAAACAACCTGAAACAGGCTCTCGCCCCCGCAACACCTTATATAAGGGAAGCACTCCAGACTGGGAGAGCTGCTAATGTACACACACACACACACACACACACACACACACAGTCTGCTTTCAGGCCATTACCTTCTGAGTAACACGTTTCCTATGGGGGGGGGGGGGGGGGGGGTTAAATAAAACCAAATTATAAAATTTTTACCACCACCAATAAAAAATTTTCCCTTTTTCCAACCCCCCCTTTAAAAAAAAAAAAAAAAAATTGGGAAAACCTTTTTTTTAAGGTTTTTTTTTGGGGGTGGGGGTTTTGGGGGGTTTTTTGGTTTTTCCCTTTTTGAAAATTTTTTTGTTTAAAAGAAAAAACCCCGGGGGCCCCCAAAAAACAAAAAAAGTTTTAAAAATCCAAATGGACCCTGGGAAAAATTTTTGGGGGTTTAAAAAAAAAATTTTTTAATTCCCTCCTCCCCCCCCCCCCCCCCCCCCCCTTTTGGCCTCACCTTTTTTTTCCCCCTAAAGTTTCCTTTTTTCCCCTGGGGAAACCCCCCGGAGACAGCTCCAAATGAGAAAACCGGGGACAACCCACAGCGCGCGGGGGGGGGGGGGATCGCCCTTTATAGCCCCTCCCCACCTGGCTCCCCCTAATTTTGGACCCTTTGAAAAACCCCCCCTGGGTAGCAAGGGGGGGTGGAGGCGGGGGAGTTGGAGTAGCAAGGTATTCATTAGAGTGGTCGGGGGGGGGGGTAATTTCAGCCAATTATCAGAGCTGTGCCACCACCGATCATCACATGGCTCCTTTCTCCAGCCCCCCCTTTAATAGCAGCAGGAAGAACTGGGGAAACGCTGGTGCTGAGGGTGGTGGTTGGGGTTGGGGGGTGTGGGGGGGTCAGCAGGCACTTGTGGAAAATCTGCTGCGTATAAGGAAACAGCCCGGAGGTCCCCCAGAAACCAGATAAGGATTTAAAATCCGAATGGACGACTGGGAATAGATTTGGTGGGTTTAAATGCAGAGTTTGTGATTATCACCCCCCCCCAGCCGCCACCCCCGCCACCCCTGCCTGTGGACTCAGCAGTTATCTCACCCTGAAGGATCCATTTTTCACCTGGAGGAAAACCACCGGAAGCAGCTGCTAATGAGATAAGCCGGGACAAACCACAGCAGCGCCGGGACGGGCGGAGTCGCGCCTTTGAAGCACCTTCAGCACCTGAGTCCCGCCTCAAATGTGGCACGTCTGGAAACAGCCCCGCCTGGTGGTCAGGTGGACAATAACACCCTGCTTCCTAAAAACACCTGACTCCAGATCCCATCTGGTGGTTCATCTCCAGGTTTTTGCTTCTCCCGCTGAAGTGAAACCAGTAAATCCATTAGCGGCCAGGCCTAATGTGGCCACCAGCTATTCCGAGCTCGACTCTTCGGAGCCTTTTAGAGTTTTCACTGAGCCGTTCCCGGCAACAAACGGCTATGTCGACGCTCCGTCCACTCAGAGAGTCGCCGCGCCAAAAATGACTCCCAAAACATTCGGGAGGGAAGGCGGAGCGCTCGGAAGACAGCCGGCAGCTGGACAGAAGCGACGCAGGGCAGATAAAGACGTGTAGAAATGGCAGGATGAGACTCGGGGCTGGAAGAAAGGTGTTTGACCAGTGACCTTTCCACCGCGTGGAGCCAGAACAATGGTTCGTTATGTGCTATTGTAGCCGCCGCGAGAACGCTTCCTCTTAGCAGCAGAACTGATAGAGCAGAATGAAAGGCAGGAAGCAGACGGAGGAGAAGGTCTGCGGGGATAAGACGTCTGCTGCGAGGCCTTCGGGCCTGACGGCAGCGCCAGCGCTCGCCTTTGGGTGACAACGCCACCCGCCACCACCTGGAGCTCAGGGAGCGTTTGAAACGTCTCCCAGGGCGTCTCGCACGCTGTCGCCACAACCGGATCCACCCATCCACGGACCGGGAGGGTGGGGGAGGGGGGCAGAGTCCCCGAGCTGTCAGGCAAACACCACCAGACGCCCCCCCCACACTTTCATTCAGAGGCTTTTTTCAGTTCGACTCCATTTTCTGCTGCATGGTTGCGCCCGCAGGAAAACGACAAAATGTCAGCTGAGCACGCCGCTTTAAATAAACAGAGCTGCAACGTTTCTGGCGATTACCCAACCGGCTGATCGCAAACGGCTGGTGGCCCTTCTTTGTTCGTCAGCGCTTATGAGGACATTTCTACAGTATCTAATTGTTGGTTCTTCCACCATGATGGCTTTTAGGACTTTAGCGGTACCGCCAACGCGCTAATGAGCCAGTGGAATAATAAATGAGCTCATTTAGAGGGATCCTCCTGGATTTACGACAAACAGTCGGAGGCATTCGCATTAGCGCTAACGCCATCGAGGCAGGAAGACGTGACGGCTGTGTCGCTAACGGCCGCGCCGCCAACGGCTGTGTCGCTAACGGGAGCTGCCTTCCTAAAAACAAACCACCCGTTGCATCTGAACACAATAAAACCAGCGACTGAAGCCATTGTTTTCGGAGACACTGGGTTGGGGCAACCAAGGCGCTGAGTCTGTCGCTGGGCCTCGTCTCACCTCTCCTGCTCCATCCTCATCTTCATCGTCTCCTCCTCCGAAGCCTCCTCAGGTCTCCACCTGCTGGAGCCTTTACGGTCCATCTTGTCCCCGGGCCGCTCGTCCTTACGGTGCTTCCCAAACCTAGCGATCGGAGGAAAGAGAGCAGATCAGCGGCCGAGCCTGTGTGTGTGTGTGTGTGTGTGTGTACGTGTGTTTGTGTGTGTGTGTGTTTACGCTGGACTGATGCCGTAAAGCTGCCAGAATCGACCTGAGCAGCGTTTTCACAACCACAATGAACCTTCGACAATATTGACGTGGAAATGAGTCCACAGAGAAAACCCACGAGTTCTTAAGAGAAGAAAAGAACCGAGTGAGTGAGTGTGTGTGTGTGTGTGTGTGTGAGAGTGTGTGTGTTAATGAAAGAGACGGCGAACAAAAGCAGAAAAGAGTGAATGAAACATCAGGGCTGAAAACTAAACTGCACAAACAGCCTGGAGAGGTGTGAAAAACATGAAACATAAAAAGAAATGGAAACGGAGGGAATGTTGAAGAAAGGCGAGTCCCAGAGAGCATCTGCGAATTAAAGATTTAAAGAGACGGATCCGAGGAACGGCCTCAAACTGGATAAAAGGGATAAACACAGAGGAAGGATAAAAGTCCCAGAAAACACAAGAATGACAGAAAAATGGATGAAGAATCCGCAGAGAAAACGGAGAAAAGGAAGAAAGGTGGGGAGGATGGTCGAAGGAGGAAAACGAGTCTGTGAAGACCACTGGAAAAAAGGACTCTGGGTTCAGAGTCACCAGGATACGATAAAAGGCTGCTTTCAGGACGGAAGATGAGGGAAAGGGTCTGAAAGACGGATGAACCGACGGCCACGTGCACGTCGAAGACGGCAAACCGGCCGCATGGGCGGGGCCAGACTGCTAATCTGGCGTTCCAGACACAGCTGAGCTTTGAATGGGAAAAGACCACTTTAAAATGTCAAAGATTCCCAGATTTCTAATCTTCTCCTCCAAAATGGTAGAAAAATGCCTCCGTTTGGAATTTTTCCGAAAGCTGTCAGTAGGCGTCATCAGGCCGAGGTTCGGCCGATATCGGAACGCGTTCAAATCAGGATTACAGGAAATAATGACGCTAACTTCCCACCACAGCCTGCGCAAACGTCGAAACCACAGGACGCGATCTTTGAACGTCCCACAACCCTCAGCCGAGGTCGGTGGGCCCTTTCGCTCAGGAGCTCCTTCTAGCTGACCTGAAATCCGAGTCCTGCCTGGTTTTCCTTCAGCTGCGGCTCCCGTCTCCATCGCAGCAGCGTTTTTTTTCTCCTGATATCAGAAGCTTCGCTCCGGTCGGCGCTCTTCAACGCAGCACGAAGTCTGAGGCTGCTGCCAAGAAGCCTTTTGGCAGAGCAGCCAGAAACAGGCTGCTGGGAAGCCTTCGCAGGACTGTTCACTTGTTCATGGCACACACACACACACATACACACACACACGCACACACACACACACACACACTCTTCTGGGCAACGACCATCTCGGCCAGAGCCAAGCTCAAAGTCTGGGTGTTGCTTCTGAGTCCAAGTGCTGATCAAAGATTAACGACCCGTGAGTCTGTGTGTGTGTGTGTGTGTGTGTGTGTGTGTGTGTGTGTGTATGTGTGGCCCTGTGTGTGTGTGTGTGGAAGTGATTAACGCAGCCTGCGGTCGGAACCGGTGCTGGTTGGGTATGGCAATCAAGTTGGTTTGACTTGGGCATGAGTGTGAGCCCGATGCGAGAGGCTCGAACACCGAACTCGCTCTGTTCTTCTAACACACAGCACACACACACAGCACACACACACACGACACACACCCCTCGATGGACATCGGAGGGTGCCCCGCCTTCGTGCAGCGGCTCCTGATGTTGCTAAAAAGCAGCTCAGGGGAAAGGAACCTGCTCTGGTCTGATTTGAGGGTCTGACAGATTCTAAGGTTTTAGGGAACGCTGGACGTTCCCAAAGTTAGACGTTCCCAACGCTGCTGCTGTCAGGTAGTCCGGTGTCCTACCTGAACATGTCCCCGAGGCCTTTCAGCATGCCCTTCTTGGCCTTCCCCTTGTCTTTGTCTTTGTCCTTGTCCTTCCCTCCATCCTGCTTCTTCTTCTCCTTCCCGGCCTTGTCTTTGTCCTTCTTCTTCTCCTCTTTGGCGCGAGCGCTACCGTTGACCAGGGGCTTCTCCGGTCCCGACAGCGGCGTCTGGTCGGCGACGGTGGACACCGAGTCCCTGCCGGACCGCGAACTCTCCTCTGTGTCCTCCTCCACTGGAGAGAGAACGACAGACGGGTGGGAAACCGGAGACGTTACGGAACGACGAACACTCGGGTTGAGGCAATAAGCTCCTCGATAATTTTAAAAAAACAGCTCTTAAAAGCAAAACCTGGCCTTTTAAGTGTCAAAAGGAGCTTTAAAGCAATTTAATTACACTTCACAAGTAATTTGACTCGTCTGCTCCACAATTAGAGCGATTATTCAGGACCGTTTGGCTCGGATTCGAATAAAACGCTGCCGTAAATTACACTCAGCCATATAAAGTGACTCATTAGCTCAGAACCGGATCAGCACAGGCGGAAAATACAAAGAAACCGACATAACGTGCACTTTCAAACAGGCGGAATCTTCTGCTGGGCAAGCGCGGTTAGCGTTAGTCACCCGCATGCATCCACACGGGGGCGCCGACGTCTCCACGATGCACCTGCGGGTTAGCATCCACCCCCGCCGAGTGCTGCCTGCTACCTGCTACCTGTCTCCGCCCCTCTGGGCTCAGAAACCCGCCACCCATCTTACACGTCTCCATGCCTTCGTCCTCCTCTTCGGTTGCCGCCGGTCGGTCGTACGATTTGTCGATGGCGGCCCTGAAGCTCTCGTTGCAGCCGCGCCCTCGGATGATGCGGGGGCGCGGCCTGTGGAAAGGGAGGTCCCCGTTCAAGGTCACCTCGGCAACAGCCGTCTGGAGGCTCTCCAGGGAGCTGGACTTCTTCAGGCCGAGCGACGGCCCCACGTCCCTGGTGGAGGAGCCTGATGGAGCACAGAGAGGTGGAGAAGGTTCTGAAGACCCGGCCGGAGTCGGGGATCCGGACCCGCCGCCGGGATCCAGTCCAAACTAGGTGAAGTTACTTCTCCTGCACGGAGCTACTGGCCTAAATAAAGATGGACGCCGCGTTAGCTTCTCCGGCGGAACAAACATCAAGTCCGCCGTCTTTAGCAGCAAGCGCTACCCCGCACGGCCACCAAGACAATATGACAATAAGACAATATGGCTGCTTTGGGGACCTTTGATATCGTCCATCTTTATTCAGCCCAACCAAACAGCTAAAACAGTCGCTTCTAACATGTCTCTGACTATCCTGGGATGGCCTAAACGTCGCTAGGCAACGCAGCAGGGAGGTTAAAGTGGGCTCGAGTCCACCACAGAGACCCAAACCTGAGTCCAACAATCAGGGCTAACGTTAGCATTTGGACTGGTTTTAAGAACCTGACTAAAAATCCCCCCTCAGCTGTACAGAATGAAAAACGGCGAAAATGAAGACGTGAATGAGCAAGAAGACGACGCCCAGCAGGAGGAGCAGCAGGCACACGGGGTCCTGGTCCTGCTCCAGGACCAGGACCAGGGTCACAGCGGGACCAACTAAGGCACAACTGATCCATCCATCTATCCATCCCTCCATTATTCACCCATCCATCCATCCTTTCATTCATCTACTTTATTAATGCATCTTTTTTTGCAGTTTCAACCACTTGTGTTGCCAATAGATCTGGAAGACACAAATACACACACACACACACACACACACACACACACTCTACCAGACAACTTGTTCTATCTGTGATCCTGTCTTGGATTTTAGTTCAAGGCTAATAATGTCAACAAGAAATTTATACCTTTTCTCTACCTAGAAGGAAACTGTGTGTGAGACAGAGTGTGTGCGTGTGTGTGTGTGTGTGTGAGAGACTTCGTTCTGACTATAAATTGCATCACGACATGGCGCGGAATGAAAATAACCATCAGCGAAATAGCAGAAACATGACAGTTTAATTAAACGGGGTCCATTTGTTAGAGGCGCAGCCGCTGCTTCAGCTCCTGGTGGCTCCGCCCACCATCCCAGATGGATGGAGGCCCATGGGGCCAGGCTGAAAGCGGAGACGGGATGCGACGCGCACAAGGCCTGAGGGGCCAAGGCCAGGATTCCAGGATGGGGGGGGATCAATCAATCAATTAAATTGGACCTTTAATGATCAATTTTTAATGATTTAACTTGAAGGGTTTTGGCCTTAAAGGCGGGGTGGTTGGTACATGTGGGCTTCAGGGCCATATTAGCTGCTATGTTCATTAGCGGGCTCCCCTGGATCAGCTGGTAACCAGGACATTACCCCATCCTCCCTCCAGGACCCGTCTTCCTCCCGCCGCTGCTTCACTTTGTCGCCATTTTTCTGCAGTTTGCAGCAAGCAGGCTCGACCGTCTTTTCTGCTCCTTTTGAAACTCTCCTGACAGAATTTTGGAGAGCCTCTTGAAGTTTTGCCCACGTAACAGCTTCACCGCGGCTCCACGTGCACATCTTTCACTCCTCCATTTCACACTTTGGGAAGTTTCAGTCTTCACACCTTCGTTCGGAGCGGAGCCACAAAAGTCCGACCCAGACGCGTTCGCTCTCTTTCCCTTCGCTCGCGAGACGGCGGCGAGAAGGCGCGCGTCGCCACGGTGACGGACGACTCGCCCAAGGACGGAGCGCGGCCTTTCCTCCAAACTCACCGAAACGGCATGACGCTCGGCGGAGCGGCAGATGTTTGGAACAAAGGAGCGAAAGCAGAAGAGATGTTCCTGTGGGGATGGTCGGAGGAACCTGGGACAGAGAGGGGGAGGAGCCAGACACCTGGAGCGAGCCGGCGCGCCTCCTTCTAAACGCTAGCTCTTCCTCCCTCAGTAAGAAGCCGCAAAAGTAGAACCAATTGGAGACACTGGAGGTAAATCGGCCTTGGCTGCGGTCGTGGCGGATTAGCGCTGTGAAATAGCACATTAGCCACAGCGAGAGGCGCCCGAGCGGAGGTTATTTCCTCCCTCGCTCTGGCCGCAGGCGCCCACATTTCAAACCTCCTAAGCGATTCTTTGAAAAGGCAGATTCCTGCCTTTGATCCCGCTCGGTCCCAGGTCTGGGGTGAAGCCGATGAAAGCGTGACGGCGGCGGCGGCGGCGGAAAGGCAGCACGTCGATCTGGCCGTGTGTCCTTACCTGCAAATGTGTTGGGCCGAGGGCTGAGGTTAATCTCGTCGGCTACTGTTAAAGAGGGGGGGGTACAAACATTTGGGCGTCAGTTAGTGCTCGTCGCATTCCGCATGCAGCATCGTCTCAATCAGGAGGGGACGCCATGCGAGACGAGCGGGCGGAGGAGCCGGAAAAGACAGGCGCGAGCGTGGCAATCAGTCGTGTTGCGATACCAACGCGGCACGCGGCGGCGAAGCTGCTGGGGAAGATTAGATCTGATTAGATAGAGAGCGAGCGGAGAGGCTGCCGCAGCCAAAGCAATCAGCGGCCGTTTGAAGCCGCTTCAAGGTGAATCAACACCGGCGAGCCCGGAGTCGCAGCCGGGAAAGATCACAGGCAGAGGTTTGAAGAACAGCCACACGTTAGAAAAGCAAGAGGGCAGCGCATTCAGAGCAAGAAAGACAAAGAAACGCTGGATTTCTGCTCAGATCATCTCTGAAAAATAAAAACCCCGTAGCTCAGAGGTGGGCAACCTGAGGCCCGGGGACCACGTGTGGCCCGCTGAACGATTGAATCCGGCCCAATCATTTCACCAAAAGCCAAATGCAGAAGGGTGTCAGCTTGATTGGTCAGAAAAGGGTTCAGACCTCCCCTTTAGCTAGCATGCTAACATGTCCCCTCAAGAAGGCGGGGCCAAGTATCATTTGGAGCTTCATCATCCATCTCTAGTTGGACCAATTTACAGCCATTTGCAACTAACCCCTGGCAGAACCACTGCCCACCCTCCGCTAGCTGCTACTTTGATGCTAAAGGTGCCCATGGAAACCGTGACGCGGCCCTGTTCTAAGGTGTACCTAGATCCATGCTCTTGGACTTGCGGGTCTTGATGATCTCCAGCTGGGAGGCGTCTCCGAACTGCTTGGTGCGTTTCTCCGACATGCTCTGCCTCCCGAAGCCTTCCCGCTGGAACGCCGGGTCCGGATCGCTCTGGTCCAGACTCCCGGAGCTGCTCAGACAGACGCAGGAGCGTTAGAACCGCCGAGCTGGGGGGAAAGGCCTCAGACGCCTCGGCTCCACCCACTCGTGGTTCTGGCTGGGCGGCTCCTTGGCCCACGGCGGCGTCGCGGCGGGGGCGAAAGCCACGTCGTCGTGGGAGCTGGACGAGGATTGGTCGGAGAGGTGCGGCGGGAGAAGCGGCGGCCGGTCGTCCTCGATGATGACGGTGTCGTCCTGCGGCATGTTGACGGTTGGCGAGAGCTGGTAGTTTCCTGCAGGAAAGGAGGAGGAACGGCGGAAGCTGAAAGGTCGTCCCTGCACCGCAGCATGCCGGGACGGCGGCGTGCGAGCTTACCGACTGTCCGGGGCATCAGGCCCTGCCGAGGCATCAGGTTGTCGTCCAGGCCGTCCAGGCCTCCGTACAAGGAGTGCGAGATCCGCCTCTCGTGGTCGTCCAGGGAGGCGTCGGCACGCTGCGGGGACGCGCTTCCGGCTGTCTCCTGAGGAAGGATGAAGACCACGTTAGAGTCGTTCCACAGCGGTGAGGCCGCTCTCCTTTTAGGCAGAGCCAAGCCGAGAATAAACGGGCAGCTAGCCACGCTAGCAGAGCGGCGTGAACGCGCATGGATTTCCAATAAGCTGTTAAGCCCTGACCCCTCCCCCTCAGGGGATGGATAACTCGCTAGCATCCCGACATTCCCCTCCGGACTCACAACGACACCCTTGTTTGAGGGACAAATAGAGCATTTGTGGTCCCCGTCGGCCACGGACGACCGTCTGCGGCGCCGCTCGGCCACTGGTTGGATGAACATATCGACCTGCCGAAGGTGATGACAGCTCGGCCGTGAAGATAAGCAGCCCTGATAGCGCCACAGCCCAGCTAACGCTAGCGCTAAACGACCAGATCTGCGGTGGCATTCCCTGCGGAACCTTTTCTTTTGCCGTAAACGATTGTTAACCTGTCAGGTAGCTGAACGGAAACCCCTCAACATCCAATAACGGATGTTTGTGTGACGTCTAAGCTAATCCAGGATTAGCACCGCTGAGGACAGAAATAAAAGGGACTCTTTGTTGCATCCGTCAGTGGCTAGGGTGGGCGGGGCTCCATCCAGGTCAGCTGAAATTAGATTTACCAATTTGGATTTTACCATCAGCTGAAGGCGGGAATGGCGACCGTTTATCCCCAAACAGATGAAACACGGCGAACGGCGGCAAATGCGACAGAACCTTCGCTCGGTTGCCAGATGCTGCTCTCGACTCTAAATGAGAGACTTAATGAAGTGGGGGGGGGCGGAGGTGGAGGATCGGGTCACGGCTCGTCGCGTCTTCGGGGCGGATAATTGAGCGCGGGGAAGGCCTGGATCCCATCGGAGCGTCAGGAAAAGGAAGGTTTGTGTTTGGGATTCACGCAACCGCAAACATCTGAGATCGATTGGGGGCGCGTGTGTGAGGAGGGGAGCAGACACGGGGTTATCGGGCCGAAACCAGCCCCCGCTACGTCGACCTGACGTCTGCCGGCGAGCTCCCTTCCTCCTGTCATTCCTCGGAAGGGCAGCGTGTGTTTTGGATGCAGCGGTCCGGAAAGCCACAGCGCCCAACGCAGCCCAGCTCCTGCCCCGTACGGGACCCCCGCACCCACGGAGACCCAGACGCATGCACGCAAACGCATGTATTTAAAGTGTGCGCATTAGCATAGACGCTAGCACGGAACGCACCTCCGGGCTCAGGCCCCGTTTCAATTACCAGACGGACCGGTGGGAAATCAAAACTCTGACATGCCGGGCTGGAAACGGAGGCGATGCCAGAGGCGCACACACACACACACACACACACACAGACGCGCCTGTATGCAGCAACGCGGCAGATGACAGGTGGAGGTGCACACGGAATACAGAAAGACGACATGGAGGAGAAGAAAGGAGTGCGGAGGAGCATCCTCTGCCAGAGTTCTAGGAGTGTTGCTAGCTGCTATCGCTAATTTATCAACTCTTGAGGGCATCTTCTGGTGCTCTACTTTAATATTCTGTTTGCATTTTTCCGAAAAAGCCTTTTTATTGCATTTCTCTGCAGTGTTGCCTCCGTCTCTGCGTTTCCAGATCGATAAAAAGCTACAAAGGAGACAACTTTGATCCAACGCTGGAGACACAATGAACCCATCTGTTGGAGATTTAATCACAGGCTTCCAATCAAATGTCGGATTTGTAACAGCGAGATTAAAAAAGGAGCTTGTTCGTCGGAGGCCTCCGGCTTCAGCCAGCAAAGAACCCGTTTGAAACCACCCAGAAGAAAAATGCCCAACTAGGAGTCTGTTTACTGGAGAACAAATGCCCACTGGTCCTGCACCACTGTTGCCCGGAAGCAGGTCGGAAACTCTCAGTCACATGGAATCTTTGTTCAGCTTTGACATTAGCCTGAGCAGCAAATCAGAGGTTGGCAAACTGAGGCCCGGGGGCCACATGTAGCCCCCTAATCTATTGAAGCCGGCCCGCAGAGCCAAATTCAGAGGGTTGTCAGCTCAAAAATGGTTCAGAGCCCCCCACCCCCCCTCACCTAGCATGCTAACATGTCCTCCCAAGAAGGTGGGGCCAAACATCTATGATGCTTTGATGTTGTACGTGTCACAGACCTCTGATTGGAGGGGTCCTCACCTCGCTCCTCTTGGCCAGACGTCTGGCCACAATCAGCTGGATCATCCCCCGTTTGTTGCCTTCCGTCGACATGGACTTCCGTAGCGTCTCCATGGCGTCCTGGTTGGTTTTGCCCAGTAGAGACTCTCCGTTAACGGCAATCAGCTGGTCGTTGATGCGCAGCCTCCCGTCCTTTGAAGAAACCGCAAATCACAACGACAGACGGACATTTGTTACCTAAATAAGTTAGTGCAAAAGCAAGAATTTGAAGGGCGAGTCACACGGTCGCCTTGGTTACAGTAAAGGTCAGCGTGCTTCTTTGATCTCTGTAATGTCACCTTGCAGGCGGCTCCTCCGTTGATGATGGACTTGACGAAGATGCCCAGGTCGGCGTGGTTCTCCCTGGAGCGGTTCCCCTTCACGCTGACGCCCAGCCCGGCTGAGCCGGAGTCGCTCAGGGGGATCTCCAGGGTCAGGAACTCCCTGCTGCCGTCCGGGGTCAGGACCAGCTCCTCCTCCTCCGTCTTCTGCAGGAGGACAACCCAAACAGGAATTAGCCGCCAGCGCTAGCCCGCCAGCGTGGCGGCTCATTGACATGCCGAGCCCCCACCCTCCCACCCAACAGGTGCTCCTCTCGCTCCTCCGATATATTTGTTCTGCTCTCCTCCGGCGCAACAATAAAACGCTTCTCTCGCGCGCTCGTTATTTGACAGCTGTCCTCTGAATAGACGGGACGTGCACGCTCCCGCCCGCCAATTATTGTGCACGGCTAATGAATTCAATCACGGCGGCTCGGTGTCAGCGTGTCATTAGCTGCCTTTGTTTGCCGGGAGAGAGGGAATGGCTCCGGGTGGAATGGAGGGGAAGAGTGGAGGAGGAGGAGGAGGAGGAAAGGAAGCCATCTCACCTGGAAGAACCACCCAAAAAAGGCAGAGAGCTAGTTTAGAAACCCGTTTATTCCTGCAGGAATTAACACGCTGCAGCAACGCTGGGAATTCATTACTGCGCCCGACAGTTGAAGCTGATCAGAGCGGCCCATGCGGCGTCGGCGCAGGAATTCACTCCACCGCCCCAAAATCAGCTCATCCGCCGGTTTTTGCTCCCGAGGTTCCGAAACGCGTTCGGAAATTAAATTATCTACTTTTTAAAACAGGAAAGAAAAAAAGCTGCAGTTAGCTTCATCTGCTAGACGAGAACTGGCAGCAGCACCAAGCAGAAGGATTATTAGCTTATTACACATGAAGCTGGTGTTATTATTAGCTTATTACACATGAAGCTGGTGTTATTATTAGCTTATTACACATGATGACACAAAAACGCCACAGCTGATGAACAGCTGATATGCAGACGTCAAACCTTAGGAAAACAGAAAAGATGGTTCAAGAGGAAAAAAAGCTCTGAATAGAGCGAGGGATGAAAAGGCAAAGAGCAGAACGGAGGAGGGTGAAAAGAGAGAGAGAGAGAGTGACAGTGATGGAGTGAGCAGGCGAGGAAGAGTGAATGAAAGGCTGAGACAGAAAGAGATGAATAATCCTGGACCACAAAACCTGCTCTCTGTACCCCGGCTTCCCTCCCTCCCTCCCTCTCTCTCTTTTATTCTCTCTCTTTTCAGTTAATCCCTCCAAAAATGATCTTTCTTATAATTGAACGCTGGATCTTCCTTTGTGATTCAGCAGCAACGGCAAACGCTCAGTTGCTCTTTCATGCCCCCCCCCCCCCCAACACACACACACACACACACACACACGT
>CAAE01014542.1:2166768-2198189 GCA_000180735.1 Tetraodon nigroviridis
GGGGGGGGGGGGGGGAGAGACGGGTGAGGGAGCGTGGGGGGCGTCAGGGAAGGGGTGTAGGGGGGAGGGGAGGGTGGGGGGAGACGAGATGAGGGGGGATTGTGTGGCCCCCCCCCCCACACACACACACACACACACACACACGTTCATTCACAACAGGAAGCAGCTCTGCAGGTAAGAGTTAAAAAAAAAAAACCTGTTGATTTGACATCTGAAAAACTCACTGGAGGAAATTTGGAAAAAAAGAGACTGATGGCAGAAAGAAAGATAGAGAGAGAGAGAGAGAGAGAGAGAGAGGAGGGGGGAAGAAGGAGGCACTGAAGAGTGTAATTGGTGGAGGGAAGTCAGCCATTGTTGGTGACCTCCTTCACTCTCTCTCCGCTACGTCCACAAACTCGTTTCCACCTTTTCAAGCAGACTCAAACCTTTCAGACGCATCATCAAAGACGAGGACGCTAGCGCATGCTAACGCCAGACACGAGGAAGCTAGTGCATGCTAACGCCAGACACGAGGACGCTAGCATCCACTAACGCCAGACACGAGGACGCTAGCGCCCGCTACCGTCCACCGACGCCAGAGACGAGGACGGACTGACTTTGACTGCCGTCACACGTTCGTGCTACAGTCTCCATGTTTGATGCATCTGCCGCCGCTCTGACACCTTCAGGACGCGCCATCGTTAGCACGGCGGCGCTCGTTGCAGCCCGACCTGCTAACAGATTGCCACTTCCCGGCTGGCGAGAAGGGGAAACGTGGCGTGCGGATGATAGATGCCATCTTGGCGGCGCTCCTGCGGCGGCTGCGGCTGATGGCTTTTCAAGCTAGCGCAGCGGTAATTTGCCATAAGCCCGTGTGACTAACGGCCTAAACAACGGAGCTGAATGTTCGTGTTATGGGCCCATTATGGCGCCATCAGCGCAGCCATGCAGAGACGGATGCCTTTGATCAGCGCTCCTTTGTGGAGGCCAGGTGCGCCGCGACACCAGCCGCCTTTCAGCGCCTCGAGTGCGCTCGCCAGAACCGCAGCGGCGGCGGAGACGCATCAGCAAGCAGCGGGAGCGGAGACACGTGTGGGCGGCCGAGGTCGAGATCCTCCACGGCGCCTGGAGGCCAGACAGGGTTTTCCAGGCCAGGGAAGCGCTGGAAAACCCTGGAAAATGGAAATGCAGAGGATTTCTGCGAGCTGTAGCCGGTCAGAGGTCATGTGACCTTGCTGCGGGTGCCGGTTCTGCTCCTGCGCTTGAAGGCGCGGAGGCAAATGGCTGGTGGTCACACGTCTCTAAACGAAGCTCTTTTATCAGCAAACGGAAGCTCGTTCATCGGCTGAAAGCGGATCCGGGTCCATTAGTGGCTGCGGCTGCGGCGGTGCGTCACGGCCGCAGGCTGCATCCAAACCCGCTGAGCTCCAAAGCAGGCGCCTGGCAGCAGATCACATCTGGAAGGCTCCAGAGCCATTACGGCCGCCGCTCGTTCCTGGAAAGGAGGAGGAGGAGACGACGGCGGAAGTGCATCAGCCTCTCATCAGAAGCCACTAAAGATGCGACGTTCAACTAAACGGGTCGTCAGCGAACGACTGCGGCCGCAGCTGGGTCCGATGCAGGCAGAGGGTGATGCAGATGTGAGGAAAGGCAGAGTTATGGACGGGGACGGGCCTCCAGCTGCTGCTCTGCTCTGGACGCATCTCCAGCTCGGCTGCAGGCGGAGCCTTCATTTGCATTCAGCAGCAGCGCAGCTCCGGCTGTGATATATCGCCTGTGTGACTTTCAGGCGGCGTCTGTTTGAGTTTCCAGGGACTCGGAGGGTCGACGATCTAAACGCCGGGGGCGGTATTCCAGCCGCAGCCCGGCGCTCCAAGGAGGAGGAGGAGGAGGAGGGGGAGGAAGAGGAGGCTTACCAAATCTCTGGGACTTTGCGTCTGCAGCTCAACGTTCTGGAGGGAAGCAGAAAAGTCATCAAGAGTTAATATTCATGGAAAGTTCAGACGTGAACACAGAAGAAAGGAGGAACCGGGACCAGGGCAGGGTGTGTGTGTGTGTGTTCGTGTGTGTGTGTGTGTGTGTGTGTGTGTGTGTGCGGGGGGCAGAAACACCGTGTCCACGGCTGAAAGCCAAGATCCCGTTTTTGCTGCAGGAGCCAGAATCCAACTCTGAAGCTCCAGATTCCCGCTGCCGAGTGAGCGGATTCCAACCAGGAATCCAACATTATGTACCGGATTACATCCAGCCTTCCTCCCAAAGAGCAGAAAACTGGGTTTTAACCTCCTTCATCCCTGCTTCTCTTTCATCTGTCGCTTGGTACCTGCTGCAGGAGGCAGCTGTGCAAACGCCGCCGCAGCTGCTGCCTGCGTGTTTGGCTGCGACTGTGTGTTCCTGCCTGGTTCTGAAGCCTTTGGTGGACGACGGCCGTCGCCTCGTCTGCGCCTCCTCGCTGTGATTGTTGCCACCAATCAGCTGACTGACTCTCACTGCACGTGTGCGTGCGTGTGTGTGGGGGAGACCGTTCCTGGGAGCCGTGCTAACATCTAAGAGCTAATTCTCTCAAAATTTCCTGAAACTGCAGACAAAGAGGAACAGCTAATCCCTCCTTTCAGTTAGCTGCTAGCTGTTAGCACAGGGAGAAGAGAAGCAGAGTGAAAGAGTCGGAGAAGACGGGAATGAGCTGGGAAGTAAAGAAAAGAGAAGGAGGGGAGAGTGAGCTGCAGGTTCCGCTTCATGGGACGATCAATCTGCATGCTGGGCTAGCGCGCTGTTAGCAACGAGAACGCTGCCGTGGGCCGGGTGTTGGTGCGGAACGCTACGGCGGCGGAGGCGAGGAAGAGCGCCAAACTCACCTCCTCCCGGGGAAGGAAAGGGTCTTCCTGGCGTAGAACCAGCAGCCCCACAGCCCCGCCCATGGGTGTGGCCCTGAGCAGAGACACCACCTCCTCCTGAGTGCGTCCGTTCAGGTCCACGCCGCTCACCTGACCACACCCACAAACAAGCAGGGGGAGGAGTTAGAAGCAGGACGGGGAAACACCCCCTGGTGGCCACAGACGACCTCAGGAGCTGCTGAAAATCCCTTTTTTCTTTGATTTCAGCCCAACAGGCTCATTTTCCACATCACAATTAGCTGATTGGCTAAACAAACGCAGACTAGCCTCCTGTGAAGATCAAAGCAGCAGCAGCTCCGGGGCCCAACCGGGACCTGTCACACCTGCTGCTGCTGGACCGGACTGGGACGCGTCCTCACCTCCAGCAGCCGGTCTCCTGCCTTCAGGCGGCCATCTTGGATGGCGGCCCCCCGGGGAAGGATGTTCTTCACGTAGATGGGTGCCGAGCCTCCGAGGGGAACGTCTCTGGACGTGATGCTGAAGCCGAGCCCCTCGGGACCTGCGGGACCAGCAGAACCCCCATCATTCCCTCATCTTAGATCCGGATCCAGACGCTCCGCTTCCAGCTGTTTAGCGGCACGGTAGCACCCTGGGGGCTAGAACAGCCTGACCTGGTTGGACGGTAATGTTTCCCACAACGCCCCGGCAGCGACAGGCAAAATTCCCATCCTGCTGCACCGTCTGTTCGACTATGAATCTGCGAGTGTGCGGCTGGATGCGATGGTGTTAGCGCGCGTCTGCGGCCCTTCGGGGGGGTGGTGATGGAGCGTTAGCCCCGAGACTGCTAGCATCAACAATCCCGACAGACAAACTGTTTCCTGGCATTAAGCTAGCTGGAGCCAGGAACTGAGGAGGAACTCGGCTGCAAAATCTGACCAAAGACAAGGATCAAAGCGGAACAAAGAGCCAGGCTGAGCCGCTGAGCCAATCAGCGTCCTGCAGGCAGAGGAGGCGCAGCGTCAGGCTCGCCGCTGCCTGCCGGCAGCGTTCCCGATGGCGAACCGGGAGGAGGATCTCGTCAAGTCATTAGTTTGATTAAGACATGGCAGCCTGGTTGCAGCGCCGCAACTACGGCCCAGAGCTGAGTTAGCATACCGGGTAAAAGACACGCCGGGCTAACGGCTGACAGCAAACGGTAACGGTAACAGTTTTCTGATCTAAAGCTGAGGGAAACACACCCGGCGGCCTGCGTGCTCAGGGTGTGTCGACATGGGATCTGAACTAGACTCAGGATTGGGTTGGAAGTGGACCCATGGGCAGGTTAGCGTGTGAAGTGGGCGTGGTCTCGGCTCTCACCTTTCTTCAGCTGGATGCTCAGCCTCCGCCCCACCTTCTTACTGAGTCCTGCCGTCGGCGTGGAGGTCAGGGCCCGCTGGGGCGAGTGCGTCTGTCCCGTCGGCGGTTTGGCTGCGGAGACCGCCGGGTGGCTCACGGGCGGGTACGTGTCGGGCTGTTCCTGGCCGTGGCGGGACATGCGCGAGGGGGCGTGGTCGAAGGCGGAGAGCGAGCTGCCGCCCAGCGAGTCGGGGCTGAAGCGTCCCGAGGCGTAGGGCGCCGGGTTCCTCTCGGCGTGGGACAGCTGCTCGTAGCGGGCCTTCATGGAGGACGGCACCACGTGGAACATGATGACGGGGGAGCGCATGGCCTGGCGGAACATGTTCTGCGCTCTGCAACATACAGAGAGCGTCAAACGTGTGTGTGTGACTCCAAACGTGCGCTGGCTGTCAGCAGCGTGCAACAGCGCAGCCTTGTTAGCAGCACCTGTCTGACTCAGCGCAGACGCCGCCACCCTTGCCCTCCCTCCCTCCCTCGCCACCGCCGCAGCTGCCCAGGATTCCTGCTGCTCTCCGGCCCACCGGCTGCTAAATTCCAGGAACATTTTCCCAGCCACTCACGGTGTTCCCAGAGGAGCCGGGCCCGGTCTCGCCGTCTTTACGAGCGCAGCTCTAATGCGGCGGCAGATGTAATCGCCTCCTTCTTGCAACACACTTCAGCAACAGGAACAACTGTTGATGCATGTGGCGCTCAGGGCGCCTTATTGCCATTCCGCTGTTTGATTTACGGCTCAGCAGCGGGACGGACAGAACACAGCTGGAATTAAAGGGCCAGTTCACACAAAAGGAATCAAAGGCTTTGCAAAGTTCTGGGCTGCAGCGCTGCGCTGCTCTGCATCCTCCACACATGCGTGAACAAAGAGTCAACATTCAGATATTAAAAAAACGAATGATTAATGGGTTTTAGAAACAGTCGGCGGCTAATATTTTACCAAGCGACTGATCGGTAATCATTGCAGCGGGAAAAGAGCTCATCCATTAGCGCTGCAGCAGCGCATCATCGGCAGAGATCTGCATGCAGAGGTGGTGAGTTCCACCTCAGAGGCCAAAGGGTGAGAAACGGAAGCGGGAACGTTAGACGGCAGGTCAGCCCAGCGGACGGGGAGGCGTGTGAGGGGAGGAGCCACGGAAGCGGGCGACCAGGAGCAGGAGGAGGGAGCGGACGAATGGCGCCGTCTTACTGTTCGAAGCGGACGCTGCGGAGGTCTCCGTGATTGATGCGGACGATGCAGTCGTTCTCCTGGAAGAGGCCCTGCTGCTCCGCCTTGCCCCCCCTCTCCAGACGCTTGACCAACAGGCCCAGAGTCCTGAAAGGGTCAAACAGGCGCGTCAGGCGGCAGAGTCCCCACGGGCGTCCGCCGGGAGCGCCGACGCTCCGTATTCAAGCCTGTGGCGCGCTTCACCCGGTGAGTTTTTACCCATTTCTAATTTCTGACTCCCGACGGGTGATTATCTAAAAGTGTCGCAGCAGCAGCAGCAGCAGGACTTTTACCGGCCTGATGCTGCTGCTGCAGCAGCAGCGGATGACGTGTTCGTTAGCACTGGCCGATAGCGGACAGAGCAGCCGCCACCAAGGCCAGAACCAGCCCGACGCGCTTCTGCTGCATCTCTGAGTGACCTGGTGAATCTACTTCACGCCCATAAACGTCTCCGCGGTGACAACGCGGTTGGATGTCCCCGAACACAAAACAAAAAAGCTGAAAACGCTGCGGCTAATTGCCGCTCGTGCATGTGGCCCTCGAAAAAGAGCAGGGTTCAGCCCCGCCATTTGCATCGGCTGCGGCAGCGGCGGCATCGCGTCAGGGTGCTTGAGAGGCGGTGCGGGGGAGGCATTGTTTCAAAGGCAATCAACACGCCGCGCCTCCGCCCGGGTCGCCGCGGTGCAGCTGTGATTTTCTGCCGCGGCTCTTCTCGGAAAAGCTAAAAGTAAATAAACAGAGGATTCTGGGAGCTGCAGCAGCCCTAAACAGCGACAGCAGGCGGGAAACGTCAGGCTGGTCTGTCACCGCAGCTCTTGTAATCCAGCGTGCTAAACTGGTTTATGCTACCCCAGCGAGAGGCTAGTCTCACGCTAACGGGCGCTGCGGGGATTAGAGGCTGGAGTCCCGGGAAGGGAATTCTCGGAAAGCTAATCGAGTCTTCTGTGGGTTTATAATCCGCCTTCGTGTGCATCCAGGCAGGTAGCCGCAGTGCGAGTCGCTAAGCTAAACTAGCTCCATTCCAGGGTTACTGCCGGCTCTCACCTGAGGCCGGGAACTCAATAAACACGGGAATGTGATTACGGGGAGGACAGGGAAGTTCGGGAGTCGAGAAAGTTCAGAGACAATTCCGCTGATTGAGTTTGAGTGAGGACACAATACGATTTTCCGAGGAAGGGCTCTTTCTTTGATGAAAGCGGGCATCTTAATCTCATGGTGACATTTCCCCAATATGAGAAAAGTGCATTAAAAATGCGCTTTTAGGCTGATTAATTCGAGCCGAGGGAGAAGCGATATGATCTTGATTTTCCATAAAGCGCATCAGTGAGTCCGGAGCGGCTGCTTGTTTGGACCTCCGGAAGCTGCGGATCCAAGGTCAAGCAGCGGACCCGCCGGGAACTTTCCTTCTGAAGCAGTGGCGGGAAATCGATGATCCGTTCTGTCGGATTCTTCCTGGAACGTTCGGAAAACCTGCGACCTTGAACACACACACGCGAGCTTTCTCTGCGGGAATATCCGAACCAGATGTGAGATTCCTCTAATTCCGCCGGGTCCAGCTGTGCGGAGGTGTGCGCTCCGCTCCTCTTTCATCAGATTAAGCCGACGCCACAGCAGATCATCCCTAAACACGGGCGACCGAGAGACGACCGCCACCGCATGGTTTCGTTACGCCGACGACGTGCTTGTGTGTGTCTGGAATGTGTGTGTTCGGAATGTTTGTATATCTCAGGTACCAGCCGGGATTTAAATGAGCAAATATTTCAATGATTCTTCCAGAAAACAATAACTAAGCGAGGCTGAGAGGAATTATTGGCTTTGGTTTCTGCACAGGTGATCGAATGTAGCGCATTTCTGCGCCCGGAGGAGGTTTCTGCCTCAGCAACTCGGCTCCGCTCGGGATATTTTTACCTGCGGTCCCTGCCACTGAAAGGCACCACGTGGATTCCCAGGGGCCCGCCATCGTTTGACACCTCCACCAGTTTGACTATGTCTCTGGGAGAGGGTGATGGGAGGATGAAGGGGGGTTTGGGGGGGGGGGGCACCGTGTGGAGGGGGAGAACCAAACAGGGGATGGAGGAAAAAAAAAGACAACATGGTGACGACAACAGAAGTGTGTGAATACATGAAAGCAGAAATCAAAGAGGCTGAAATCAAAAAACATCAAACGGGAAGTCAAATAAATCTGAAAGAGGACACGGAGGGAGAAACCCCGGCTGCACACGGGCACCTGACTCCCGTTCACGTCTGCGCTGGATTCTCCTGCAAACCCGCAAACTGCTGCACGCAATTAAACAAAAGACAATCACAGAAAGAATAAAGGGAGCGCGGAGCAGGAGTTGAGGCTGCGTCTCTCCTGGAGTTCCTTCATCTTAAAAAAAAAGAGGAACGCTGGTGTGGGAACGCGTCCAGACTTCAGCCAAATCTCCTGGACTGGCAGCTTGGAAAACGACTGCGATTACGAGGGGAGGATAACGGGCCCTTTGATGATCGCTGAAATGTGCAACCAGAGGAGGAAGCACCATTGCATACCTGCTCCACAAGCACGCTACACAGCAAAAACAGCACAACAAGACACGTTCGGGACTGCTGACTGAGCCTGTGCGTGGGAGCGCTCCGGTGGAGACGAGGATCGTTTCGCTCCCACAAAAGGGAATTATGGAAATGAAAACGCTGGGCTGAAATGAGATTTTCCACCAACAAACAGCGCTAACGTTACGGCAACGTTGGGCTCTCTGGCTGCTAATTACGCACATAAAACAGGGACGGACGTGGTTCCGCCGGGACAAAGGCAGGCAGGTTCTGAGCCTCCGATCACATGACCTCTAAGCTGCAGCTGCGCCTGCGAGTGAAACGCGCTTTGAGGACGGTGGTGGACTTACTCCAGGGACCTGACGGGGACGTGGTCCACGCAGGAGTCCGAACGCCCCACCGGGTCGATCCTGCCGTTCTCCCGTCGTCCGACCTCTTCCTCCTGGAACGACAACAAGATCGGGATGAGGCGACGGCGGCGGCGGAAGGGAGCACCGACTCGGGACCAGCTCGTTTGGGAGGTTTTTGTAGGACTTTCAAAACCTCCAGGCTCCAGCACGTAGGTGTGAAAACACACCCTCCTACAACACACACACACACACACACACACACACACACACGCTCGCTCTCCTCTTGTCTGTCAACGCACGGCGCTTTGAAAACTAAAGTCAAGGCTGGTGACATGTGCACACACACTTACACACACACGCAGAAGCGAGCAGCGACGAGGTACTGGGAGCAAAAAGGAGAAAAATGAGGAGCGCAGAAAGAAAGTCATTAAAATTTCAGGGCGACCCCGGCGAGGACAGACGAGCTGCGGCGGCGGCGGCGGCGCAGGCCTCATCAGTATGAAAATGAGACCGCCAGTACAGCCGCTGCTGCACGGTTGCCATGACACTGAGCGCCTGGAGGCTGCACAGCTACAGGGCAGCGCGGGTGTTTGAGCAGCGCTGCAGAAAGCGATGCGATGCCGTTCCTCATTGTGAAGAAGACACTGCGGCTGCAGGAGCGGCGGAGCGTGTCTGACACGTCGCAGCCCGGGAAGAAGGAGCAGAGGACGGACGACAACCAGGGATCAGCCGCAGGGTCGGCCTCAGAAACGCTCCAGGCTCAACTCCTGAACCTCCACCCGGATCTCCAGCAGGTCCCGGAGCTCCTGAAGTCCGCCCACAATGTCAGGAGCAAAGACATTGACAGTTTGGACTGAGTGTTAGCATAACAGAGGACCTAGCAGCACTTGAGTAAGTGCAGCCCTACCGCGCTCACACTGACACACACACACACACACTCGTGGGGGGGCGTGGCCGAGGGCGTGGCCTCCCTGATCAGCATCTGCTCGGCTCATCAGGGGATGTCTTATAATCTTCCAGAAGTTGGCGAAGGCAGCCTCCTGACGCAGGAGCAGCGTGCCGGCGGAGGGGTGGGAGTCTTCTGGGCTTCAGCCTCCATCCTGACCTTTGTGGAGGCCGATTCTCTCCATCCCGGAGCCGTCAATCACGCCTAAGCCAGCGTCTGAGACCGGAGCTGATATTAAAATACCAACGGCTGCGTCTCCTCTGTGGGATGAAAACAGGCGATTGCGACGCTCGGAGCGCCGCAGCTGGGAAGACGTTTCAAGGCGTCAACACTTTTATTTGGTTTGTCACCTCAAACTTTTAAACGGCTGAAGGTGGGCTTGTTTGTCTACTTTCACATTCAGCTCCAAACCCGCTCTTCACCTTAATCCTTCTTTATTATCTTGCTCTTTTCAGTCTTCCCTGCACACACACACACACACACACGCGCGCCTCTGACTGAGGAATAGAACCGTCAGCGTGCAGCCAGATTCCTCAGAGATGATGCATATTGAAATAAAGGGTCCGTGAAACGCCTGCTAGCGCCGCGGACGCCCATCTCATTTACTCTTCCTCAGATAGCGACTCGTCTCCCTCAGATCTGCGCGTCCTCGCTTTCTGCCCTCCTGATAAACGCTGAACGCGGGTAGATGTGCGTCTGTGTTATTGCTCCTCTGTGTGCTCGGCGTCTCCCTCTTAAATTACGTCTGATTTTCCTTTCTGATGGGAATCTGGATGCGCGGCTCTATACGTTCGTGGGGGCGGGGGGGGGGCTCCTCTGGGTGGTGTAAAAGGCTGTTTTAGAAACTCTATAAACACCTTGGCGTTTGTAGAGAACCTGAATCTTTAGATTTACTGGCTGCTTACTAGCTGATCTGTGCATTTTTTCAAGGTTTAGCCAATAGATCAGAGTTGGGCAACCTGAGGCCCGGGGGCCACGTGTGAGCCGACGGACTATTTATTCCGGCCCTTAGAGCCTTTACAATCGTTTCTCCAAACGCCAGGTTGTCAGCTTGATGCATCTATGCCTCGCTGGGAGCCGCCTACAGTTCCAGATCGCAGCGCTAATTCAATTAGTCTCCTTTGAAGACGCTTTGATAATAGGATCCAGACGGGCGGGATGGCGTCGTCAATAATTCCAGGATTCGTCGAGCCGAGGGAGCGTTATCTGAGTTTACGCCATCTGTGGGGGGATGGCTGATGCTTGTGTGTGTTGGTGTGTGAGTGTGTGTGTGAGTGTGTGTGGGTGTGTGTGTGGGTGAGTGTGTGGGAGAGAGGAGAGAATGAGAGGTAGAAGACCCTGAGAAAGAGCCTGCATTTGCATGCATGAAACTTTCTTGAATAAACAACAAGCGTGATCCACGGCTGCAAGGAGCCAATGATTTTGCCTACAGTTAGCATTTTAGCGTTAGCATTACTGGTCGTATTTGGAGGTTTTGGACGTAATTATCGTGCATTCGTCTTTATCTGATGCTTTCAAAACAAAACCTCAAAGGTTCCAGCGACTGCAAACACTCGAGGTGGCGGCGCATTCCCGTTCCCGCCGACATGCAGCCGCGCAATAGATCTCATCACCGGTGGCGCTCGGACAAATTAAGTTTAGAAGTGATGATTCTGAGGGCAGAAGCTCGTTTTCTCGCCTCGGCACGCCAGGCGTCCGCCAGCCAGGAGCACAAATGATTCCTCCAGCACTTCCTAAATTACCGCCGCGCCGCCGCAGCGGCCCACTTAATTCAACCGCAATTTCTGCCATCCAAACCAATCACAGCGGAGGAGGTGGGCGGAGGAGGGGGGGGTCGCCACGGTGAAATATGCATGCAATCTTCCCAGGAATATTGGGCTCTGGAGGCTTCATCAGGAAGCTCGGGAATTTAAAAAGTCCCAGTTTCGCAGCGGATGGTTCCTGGGGTGGCGTGGCATGCATCCTGGCGACGGCCTCGCAGGCAGCTCCGTCCACGTGGACGCGCCACGTGCAGAAATCCACAGGAAGACACCGTCTGCTCCCAGAAATCCAGTTCAATTTAGCCCAGATTGGATTTTGGTGGCAGGTGGGGAGGAGTGTGTACGGAGGTGTGGAGGTCCCCCACACACACACACACACACACACACACACACACACACACACACTCTTTCACACACACACACACACACACACACACACACCTCTGGGGAGGCGCTCAAGCTCCAGAGGGAGGAGAGGATGTCTTTCATCTTCCCTCCATCTTTGCGTTCCTGCTCCCTCGCTCCAGCGTCCCCAGCTGGAGGGGATCAGCGCTCCCGCGGCTCCCCTTCACATTAAAGCCCGCAGATCAAAGGGGAAGCATGGAGAGGAGGAAAGGGAGGAAGAAGAGGACGGGGGGTGTGTGTGGGGAGGACAATCAAAATGGGATCAATACGGAGATGGACGAGGAAGAGGATGAAGAGGAGCGGGGAGAGCGGCCGAGATAAACTCGTTTAACGGCCTCAAATCCAGGTTTTACTTCCAGTTTTATCATCCAGCAAAAGAATTCACACAATAGGGAAAATACGTGCACGCACAGTCACACACACACGCGCACACACACACACACACACACCTGTGCACACACAGCGCCACCTGCTGGCCACAACATCACCCACTCCTGCTGCTCTCAGACGCGCCGTCACGTCCTTCCAGCTTTGTGCACCACAAAACAATAACGTGCACACCCTCAGAGTTCACGTGCAAAATAGTGCACATTTCTGAAAAAACAGCCTGAGACCGCCACGCGGGGAACGCGCGCACACACACACACACACGAACACGCAGCCTCCAAAACACAGATTCAGGGTGATTTATGAGTGTGCGACTACAGCGTGCATGATTTATCCTGCCGAGGCTGCGACGCACCTGCGGGACTCACCACACACTCCACCGCAGCTTGTTAGCTTCAAAGCGCAGAAGCGAGGCACGCCCGCTAACGTGGCAAAGGAGCAGTCTGCATTTAGACACACACCTTTGCACCTTCCAGCATAAGGAGCTGGAAGGTGCATGTGTGTACGCGTGCATGTGTGTGTGTCTGCATAAGCTGACCTGACGTCAGTATGTCTGCGTAACAACATCCCCAGTGGGTTGTGTGAAGTCTCCATCCCACCATGACAGATAACTCAGTGTGTGTGAGTCTAATGGCCAAGAAAACACACACACGCGTGTGCACGCGCGGACGCGCTGACACACACACACACACGACTGCAGGAGCTAATTCTGCAGGAAATGTGAATGAATATCTGAGTTAACGAAGGGTCGGACGAGCAGCTGTTGGATCCATCGTTGGTTTTAGAGGAAAGTCGGACGCAGGATCAATGCGGCTGCTGCGGCCGTCGTCGCCTCGTCTGGCCTGATCCAAAGATCGATGCGCCAGCGGCCGACGCCAATATCTGGATGATAAATTAGGGTCGTTTAGAGGAAGTGGGGCAGCTTCGACTCTCGTCTGCTGCGTTGCTGCTTCATGTCTGCGGAGCAGAATCACCTGGACGAGCGGCAAAAGAACCCGCTTCAAAACGACAGATCAAAGGCTGGCAGAAGCGGTGACGAGGCCGGTTCATCGTTTAGTTAATAATCAAAGCCGGCCTGCACCTGCGCATGCGTTGGCGGACGTGTGTGCGCGCAGCTGTCCGGGCACCACCGCTGCGGCGGCCTGTGGCTTCTCCTCCTAATTGGATGAGGTGAGGCCGAGGCTGTCAGCTGACCCTGAAGTGTGTGTGTGTGTGTGTGTGTGTGTGTGTGTGCAGTGGTTGCGATCGCACCTGCGCGCAGATGCAGGGATGGCCTCGTGACTCAGAGCGCCACGCCGCCTCGCCACCTCCCTTCATACGCGCTCCGCTGACGGCTGCCTGTTGCCATGGCGACCCCTCTACCTGTTGGTCGGGAGTTTGGAGGCTGGTTTCAGAGCATCCGATGCGACTTTGACGCCACGCAGACGCATGTTGGCGAACAGCAGCCGGTAAAACCGATGAAACTCCTCGCTACAGATCACGACCAGGTTGAGCCAGCACGAGGTCATATCTGCATGCGTGCGCGTGCGCGTGCGTGTGTGTGGAAAGGTGGGCAGATGGTCTTTAGCAGGTCATTAGTGCGCAGTAAGCCCTGCAGCCACTTAACCCCTTCATTTAACACCTGCTGTTAGACAGATGAGGTGAGAACTGAGCAGCTCCAAACACCGGAGAAGAAAGAAACCAGAGAAGCGTTGCCACGGTAACGGGTACCATCGCCATTTCTGGGCCCTTAAGCTCGGTTACACAGACCCGGTAGGCTCAGGGGTCACGGCTGGGGTCAAGAATGGTAAAAAAACAAAGATTTAAAGTCTGGAAACGCTGGCGAGGCTGCAGAGCTGCTTGGAAAGGTGTCTTTGTTCCTGACAGCTAGCGCGCTAACCAGCTACTACAACGAAAACCAACAAGCCACTGTGTGACACACAAACACACACACAAACACACACACACACACACACACACACACACACGAACATGCAGATTTCAGCATGGCCTGAAAGTGACACGATTCAGGCTGGAGGAGAACAGCTCTCGTGTTCACCGCAATTATCCCGAGAAGGAAGCGTCTGACCGCAGCAGAGACGAAGCGCCGCAGCCGGTCTGAGCGCACGCGCACGTGCACGCCCCCCCCCCCCCGGCGCCAACAACAACAACATGGCTTCATCTTTTATCAGATTTACGAGAAGGGAAATTCCTCGGCAGGGCGATCCAGGCAGTAACTGGGGGCTGGTGATGATGACGCGTCACCGTTCAGCAGCATGTAGGAGCTGTGGGAACGGGCTGACCCCCCATGGCCCCCCGCTCCCCCCCGCTGCCCCGCCTCCCCCGTGTTAAACAGGACCACATGTTTGCGGCTGTTTGTTTACTTTAGCAGCAGTTCTGCTGCGGCTGCGTCCGTGACTGATGTGTTTTTGTAGACTTATTCTGGAAATTCCGCAGTTTTGGAAGGGTTAGGGCGGAGCCGAGCCTTCCGAACTTTCTCAGCTCCGGGCCGACGGCGAGGGGGTGGAGTCAGGCTGTAAATCTCTACGAGCATCGGGTGTGCGTGCAGACACATAGATCGGTCTCCACGTGTGAGTGTGTCTAAGGGTTGCTAAAGCTAAGCCTCCTAGCGTGAGCCGCCCCACCTGTTCCTGCCGCTCCAGCCAGCGGTCCACCATGGGGTGATTGGCGCTGAGCGAGGAGCGGGCCGTCTCTCTCTGGAACTCTCTGTGATTGGCCCAGGTTCCAGCATCACGGGGCAGGCTGCGATACGTGTCCATGCTTTTACCCTGAAAGGACACCAAAAACCGTTTCGGAACCTAGAGCAGCATTCGTGTCTCCATTTAAAGCTGTTTTTTCTTTTGGAGGGCGGGGCTAGGGCCGAGGTCAACGTCTCAAACCCACCTTCCTCTCAAGGCTGTTGGTGCCGGACGAGTGGCGAGCCTTCAGGAAGCCCGCCGTGGTGGACCAGCGGGTCGGGTTCTTCCTGGACGGCGGCTCCTCCGTTCGGACCCGAGCCTCTCCGCCACCACCGCCGCCACCGCCAAAAGGCCCGTTGACGGTGAGCAGGGCGGGGTCGCTGCTGCGCCGCACGTGGAGGGGCATATCTGAGGGACAGACGGCCGAAATATTAAAACAAACATAAAAAGATCAGCTGAGCTGTTCCCAGATAGCTCCAGGAAAGCTGCTAATTAGCATCGTGGAGACACTCGCGCGCCTTCTCTTCGGAAAAGAATGGAGACAATAGATGAGTGATGGAAATAGGCTGGAACTAATTTTACCACTTTAACACCGTGAACTGACGGAGACAATAAATCTCTGCCAACGCGTTGGAATTCCGCGCTGGAATAATCTGATTCGAGTGGAATCGGGCAGCTCGTGACACAGAGCAGAAGACGCTGTGTGGGAAGGACGGTGGGAAAACCTCTCCAGGAACGCCGGCGTCCATTAAAACTCTCCAGCCGTCCAGTGAGTGGGAGGCGGGCGGCGGTTCGCACAACAACTCCAACCAAGCAAAACACAACAGAGTTCAAGAGGCGGATAAAACATGAGCGGGAGAAAAATTCCCTGGCTCAAACAACCGCTGACCAGGGTAAAACCCCCACCAGGACCGCGGAGGTGCTGTTGGGTCACCGCGGGGCCGTGGGACCGAAGGGCTCAGCGAGTCCCCGCCTCCCCCATCCCCCCGTTATTGAGCGTAATTAGCCCGTCTGGCGGGAGGACGAGGCTGGTCGTTGGCGGCGGTCGATGTTCATCCGTTTAACCACAACAACCTTCGGAGGAGGTTCCAAATGACCCCGACGGGCAGCGACGGCGTCCGTATCAGGCCGACGCCATCGGGGGCCTTTCTGGTTCTGACTGGTTTTGGCCGGTTTCCTGGCCCAGCGAGGCTGTTCGGGTATTCCAGGCTCTGGAGGGTTTGGGTTGCTATTGTTAGCTCGTCTTGGTCGAGCGTCTGTTTGTTGGTCCGTTTTGTCTGTTGGCTGCAGAAACAAACAGGAACCTGGGTGGGGAGCAGAGGGAGGACAGAGGAGAGGAGCCCGTCCTCTTTTTTCTACCAAGCTTGTCTCGGAGATCGCCACGACGATGACCTTTCACCCCTGAGAAACTCGGCCGCTCCGGGAGATTCAGGCTCACCCGACAGAACTGAAACCTTCTCTGCCACAGACAGTCGTGTTTTCCCACCCTCTCCCCTTCTCTCCCTCCTTTATCCATCTATCCATCATGAGTCGGGTCCTGCTCAGGGGTTCTTCCTGTTCAAGGGAGCCTGCTGCCGTTTCTGGGTTCCTGAACCTTAAAACAAAGCTAAATAGTAGAGGATATTGATCTTTTCTTATGGATGGAGTGTTTGTGGAGGGAGGGCGACCTGGCATGCCTCCAGCCAAGTGGTCCAAGCCGGATTCAAACCTGTCTCGTCGCAACCGATGAAACCCGGCAGAGGAAAAACAATTAAAAAAAAACTGCTGAGGCGGCTCAGCTGGCCGTCAGATTTGATTTAGGAGGCAGCGAGCGCAGGCAATTAGCCGCTCTGGCCGCGGCTCAAGCGCCTGTCGGCACCCGTCTGTCCCATTAACGCCGCTTCTGGGCCAAGGTGCCGCGCCTTCCTCGGCTGTGGGAGGACTGGTGTGGGACTTACTGCTTCGCAGGGCGGAGGGCGTGACCTCGATCTCGCTGGCTGCATGGTAGGGCTGGAAGGCGGAGGCCCCGCCCCCGGCGCTGAGGTCGGCGGCGAACAGGTCGGGGCTCTGGGTCCCCGTGGAGCTGGCGCTGGTCCCGTCGCCGCCGTGGTGGGGCTCCTGCTCCTCGTACACCGCCACCAGCTGCGGGAGAGTTCAGACACGTGTCACTCGGAGATATGGAACAAAGAGTCAACATGCGCGGCTGCTGCGCGTTCGGCCGCAGAGATACGGCGAGACGCCGATCGGGCGGAAAGGCTGATAACGAGCGCAGGGATGATCCGGAATTACAGAGCGAATTACAGCCGGGGAGGCGGACGGAGGTGAGGAGCCGTGCAGGCTGCGGGTGAGAGCACAGCCGCAGCGAATGCCGTCGCAGGACAGAAACGAGGGGGAAGTTCACCGAAGGAGACCAGGGAGTCTCTTTAATTCACCAAAGGTGAGCTTCAGGCAGCCGGCGCTCTTCATCTGGGTTTGTTCACCAGGTCTGGAGGGGAAGTCGGGAATCTGACGGACACCTGAGCAAACGACCTCCGCGCTGCTCCTCCGTGGGTGTCCTGGTTGAGGAACCTTTGGGCTCGGGCGTAGCACTACCAACCTCCAGCTGCAGGAAATCCACCGCAAATGGATTCACACATTTAACAAGACACACACGCGGAGAAGCTCCGCCTCCAGGTTGTTATTACTCAGCAGCACAGGCGTTATAAACACCAGCAGCAGCAAACAGACATGTTTTCCCTCCCTCCAGACACACTCTAAACTCAAGAAGAAGAAAAGGACCAGGTTTCCATGGCACCCACCTCCAGCCTCTGCAGGTAAAACCAGAAACGGATCATCTCAGGATCCCAACGGATCAGCTGTCGGCAACAAGTCGGAGATCAGTGGTGAGCTTTGTTGACAAGTGAGGTCGTGACCCTGTCACCAGCTCTTGCTCTCTCTCCCTCACTCTCACACACACACACACACACACACACTCACACGATAATATTGACAGCTCGCGAGCAGCCTGAGGTAAGAGGAGGTGCGACCATAATCTGTAAACACTACAAATAAATACAACAAGTGTAATAAAAATGAGCTTTGTGGTATTTTTGTGTATTTTTGTTCATGAAACCTGCGTAAAAACAGGAGAATTGCGTCCAAATCTGAGCTCAGCTGATGCTGAAACGATCAGAAAAATGATGGGATGGATATAAATGTGGATAACCCGCCCGAGTGTGTGAGTCTGTGTGTGTGTGTTTGCCCCAAAGGCTACTTTTAGTTTTTAGCAACTTGAACTCTTGTGTTCACATAAGCAATAACAGAGGAGTCAGTGGAAAGTGTGAGTGGCTCCGACGTTCAGAGGCTCATAAATCACCATCCTGAGCCAGAACAATCGGAGAGGAGGAACCAGAGGTCCCGCAGGAACTAATCCTTACGCTGTGTGTGTGTGTGTGTGTGTGTGTGTGAGATTGCCTGGTCTTATTTCGTCAGTGCCAAATTTATGAGATGAGGTCACCCCAAAACCTACAGATGGCCCATTTCCAGGCACCAAAACCCCATCAAATAAAAGAAAGATAAATCTCTCCGTTCGTCCATCCGTCCGGCCTCTGATTTACGCCTTCATCAAATCAAATAATGTGGGGGTCACCACAGTTTCACACCGGATTATATTGGACCCAATAGATCCCGTCTGGCTCCAGACGGAGGAGTGTTTGAGGTGTTCAGAGGAGTTTTAGAGCATTTTTACGAGCACCAAAGGAACATGGATGGATGGATGGATGGATGGATGGATGGATGATGGCAGGAGGAAGGTGTTCTTGTTCGCTGAGAAGTTAGCTGACATTCAGCCGGGTCCTTCCTTATCCCTGACAGCTGGAGGACAGATGTTGGCCCACATCTGTGGGACCATCTATCACTCCGGAGGAGGAGGAGGAGGAGGAGGAGGAGGAGAAGAGGCCCCACTTAGGTCTTCCATAACTCACCAACATAAACGGACGATGAGCTGATGGCAGAAACAGCCTGCAGCTGTTAGGAACCAGCTCGGCCAGGCCTCTTCCTGTCCCCCTCGTCTACATTCTCAAGGATGGATCCAGCTGCAGGAAGCAGTTTGGACAGTTGGGGTCCAGAATTGTGACACCTGGGTAAAGCTTCCTTCCTAAGCTCCATCTCTCATCCGTCTTTTCCGACACTCTGGGCTCGGCTTTGACGCCTGGCTTCCAGCTGCGGCGGGCTAGCTCGTGTCCATCCCTCTGATCCGCTCGCGCCGACGTTTCGGCACAGCTCGTCCGGGGCAGAACACTGAAACGGCGCCTGGGAATTCATCCAAGGATTTCCAGGCTGATCTAAGCGGCCGCGCTGATCGATCACAGACGCCGCCGTTTTTACGAGCGTTTAGGAACAACTGGGAACGGCAGCAGATGGAGGAGAGCGTTCAGGCCGGAGTCAGAAGGCCCGGCCACCTCGTCCCGCCAGGAGGACGGCGGGACGAGCGCGAGAGAACCAGAGGTCCAGAGACCTCAAATGTCCTGTCGCCACGGCGACAGAAATAGGAATCTGCTTCGCTGGGTTTTCTTTTCTCTTCCGGCCACGATCACTTCATTATCTGAGCTCAGACTTCTGCTTTAATCCCACATCTGCTCAGCGGCTTAGCCGCAGCAGCTAATCAGAGGACGGAGACCGGTGGATGCAGGAGACATGCAGAAGTCAGCCGCAGTGTCGCTGCGGCTCTGCAGTGGACTGTTCAGTGTCTCTGCGCCTCCATTTGTGCCTTAAAAGAACAGAATCGTTGCGGAAAATCCCCCTGGGGGAATTTAAATCACCATCGGGGCGATTAGCGGAACGCTGCAGGTCCGTTCTGCTGAGTTCAACGCTAACAAAAACATGCAGAGGTGAGCCAGCTGGGATGAGAAGGTGGGGTGGCTGCTGGTGCTGGTGGGGGTGGGGGGGTACCTAGCGCGCTAATGAGCACCATAGATCAAATGCTATCAACGCTAATCACACTTAAGGCTATATTTAGCCATTAAGCTTCAATTCCCCATTTTCCATGGAACTAATCAACACCTAGCAGACAACAACGCTCCTCTAAATGCAACCGGGCGTGCGCGCGCGTGCACGTGTGCTGCTGAACATGTTCAGACCTAAAACAGCGATTAACTTGAGCAACATTGAGCTGCTTTTAGCAAAATGTAAAGCTGAGGAGTCACAGATGAACAGGCAGCTCCGTTTCCAGCGAATCCATCAAACAGGCTCCTCCTTGTGGCCATGACGACCGTCGTCAGGGACGACCGCTTGTTGTCCCGCATCTCAAAGATCTCCAGAGGAGCTGTTCAGGTGGGATCAGGCGCCGGAGCGACCGCTTCCACGCCGAGCCGTGCCAACCCACCCTCCGCGTGCACGAAGGCCGCCTCCACGGGAGCGCCCGCCACCAACGCCGGCGCCAGTAACCACGGCAGCAACAACGCCGCCAACCCACAGAGGCCAGGACGGAGCTGGCGGACTGACGAGCGCTGAGGGAGAAACTAAATATTGGCTGATGCTTCCAGAAGAGCCGAGTCGTTTAAGTTTAATTATAATCATGTGGGTTCATTAGCGCCGTCGTTGGGTTGGGGCCCCTCGCTCGCCGTCATGTGACCTCGCTGATAAATGAGGTTTGGGCAGCAGGTGGAAAAGGTCAGAACGGCTAAAACCAGGTTTAACTGGCCCTAAATGATGGACACGTCCACCTGGTGGTTGGTGCTGGTGAACGCTGAGATAGGCCCCGCCTCCTGGTGGGGGCGGGGCTCCTCTCTGGCTTTTCCCAGGTGGACCCGAGGGGATTTTGGTCCAGCGCAGCTAATCTCTGCCACTGCAGCCGGGGCTTTTAATAAGCACTGACGCAGCGCTGCAGATTAGAGCTGCATCCGCTAGCTCGCTAGGCGCCGCGGGGCTGCAGATGTGGCCGCAGAGCCGCAGCCTCAGGCTTTCATCCGCCTCCCAGCAGCCACTGAGGCGTTTCCTAACGCGGATCCCTGAAATGGTCCAGCTTCTCCCGCCTCTCTGGCTCCGCCCCCCGGGAGAGGGACCCTGGTGCTCGGATCTAATTAGAGACTCCATCAGCGGAGCCGAGATCAAAGCCTGGATGTTGCCGCCGGGACAGAATGACACAAATCAATAAAGCGGAGATCCGCCTCGACCCGGGAGGATCCGAACTGGGATCAGCACCAGCCGAGGCCTCGTTTCACCATCTGACTGAGTCAGGACTCCAGGAACCTCCTGGTTTCTCCAGGAGACCTTGAAGCTTTCATCGGTCCGGCGCTCCGGAACGCCGAGTCGATATTTTATTCAGCGCTGCGCGTGAGGAACAAACCTTCCTCGCAGGCTTGAATCCAATTATTCAGCACAAACTGTTAAAGCGCTCCACAACAAGCGCTCCTGAGCCGTTTCCACGCCAACAGCCGCCGAGGCACAAACATCATCCTGGCGCCGCATCCGGGAGGTCGACACGCCGACGCGCTGGAGCAGAAGGTTCCGGAGGAGTTCTGGTCCAAACACGCATGAGGGCAAAACTCATTGGAGAACGAGCGCGTTCCCGAGCGCTGGAGTCATTACAGGAACCGTGCAAGAGTTGCGTCACAGCCGCGGCGCCGCTGAGCCAGGAATGGTCGGCGCGAAAGGGGCTCGGGCGGAGGCCGCCTCCGTCTCTGACGGGAACAGGACGTTCCGGGATCGGACCGGAAACAGCCAAAAGGCTGAAACCTCCACCGAGGGCATTAAAGGAGCGACCCTGTCTGAGCGGAGGAGCCGGGCCCGACCTGCAATTACAGCCCTACCGAGGAAGACTGCGCTCTTCCTCCACCTGTCAGCCGCTCTGACAGCATGTGTGAGCGCAGCGGCTATCGGCTAGAAAAGTCCCCCGAGTGCGGCTCTGTCCGTTTATTCCCAGGGTCAGTGGTTTGCCTGTGATGGACGACAGGCGCGGAGGGGCGGGGCTAGAGCAGAAATATCCCTGTTTCCCTCCAGATGTCTGAGACGCGCCGCCGTGGAAATGTTAGCATGAGGCGGTGCTGCAGCAGGCGGAGGTTGTGGAGGTAGGAAGGTACAACCTGCAGTTTGTCTACTGGTGCCGTTAGCCTAGCATGATAGCGCAACGCTGCTGCTGCAGCACCTCCAAAGGAAACGTTGGCCCTGTGCTAAAGGTCTGCAGATTGGACCGAAAAAAGCAGCTAAGCTAATGCTAGTTAGCAGCATTGAACAGAAATCAGTGCGATCGAGATGGAGAGGAGTCTGTTAACATATCGGTGGCTCCGTTCACACATGAGCCGGCGAGCGATAACAGGATGCCAGGAGCTCCGCCCTGGGGAAGTGGGGGCTGGGGGGCGCTGGGGGGGGTATGGGGGGGCTGGTTTCCTGCTGGAAGTGACTCAACCGTTCGCTTATTTAACTCCTGTGTGAAGTTCCTGAGATGTCGGAAGGAAGAGGAAGAAGCGCAAACACGCCACTTGTTGATTATCCATAATGGATTTAGCATGCGGCGAGCGCCGCAGGTAGCCGCCGCCCCCCTCCGGGCGCCGAGGCAGTGAATGAATGGCAGGATATCAGGGCAATCCATCAAATCCAGCAGCTCCTCCACCTGGAGCTGCAGATAGCGCCGCTATCCGCTAACCCCGCCTGTCAGGGGGAACGCCGCCGTGTGAGACGCCCGTTATCTGTGGACAGGGAGGAGCCGACGAGACCGTCGGTGGGGTCAGGAACGCAGATGAACCTGGGAATGCCGGGAAATCAGGGAAAAACGACCTTTGACCTGTCGAAGGGAGCCCTTATTTAATAAAGAAGGATTGATGGATTATTGGAAATCAATATTGGGCGTTTTTTGGATGATCACATAGGTATTCCAGGGTGTGTGTGTGTGTGCTGTGCCATACACGGGACCCGTACACATCCGTCGTTCCCCTTCCTTCGCCCATCAAAGTGACTAAAATCTGAGCTGATTCGACTTTTCTTCTTCCTGATTAGCTTTAAAAACCATCGCTGACGTTTTCTGCCGCCTGACTCCGCCCCTTCGACAGGGCGCCGGTGCTACGGAGACCCGGCGAGGACAAATGGCTGCGTAGGCAGCGTGTTTTAGTGCTAGTCGCCTAATTCATCTACAACAACAAACCTCTGGACTGGAACGTCTCCGGGACGCAGCGGCGGGATCATCCATCTGCTCCCGGCAGCCACCGCAGCTTCTCACACACTCTTGGATTGATGGCGGGCTTGAGAACACACACACGCACACACACACCGGACGGAACTGCGAGGGAGCACGCGGCTGTTGTGGGGGTTTAATCATTCAGCCGGTTTTGCCGCCATCACACAATCAGGCCTCGTCACATCAGCAGCTTCCTGTTTATTCCCTCGACATCGCCGCCACTTCCTGCTGTGGTTATGAAAATGGATCACTGAACGAGCGTCTGGGGAGAAATAATCAGCTTTTGCAGCAGCTCAACTGTTCCCAGATCAGAGTGGAGCGCCGGTGTGTGTAACAACGGTCACAGAGGAGGCTGCTGCTGGTGGGAATGATGGGGAAGTCTGGGATCAGCGGAGAAACTTCCTCCTTCTTCCTTCATCACTAAAACCGCAGTCAAACCTGAAGCCACACTGACCCCTGGTGGCGGAAAGGGGGAAGGCAAGCAGCGCTTTCCCATCCTTTCTTCCCTCCGGTTAGTTTAAAGATACTTTAAACAGCTGAACTTTTCTTGTCAGACAGAATTAATCAATTCTGAATTAGTCAATTCTGTCTGGAGAAATGTTTAATAATGAAGAAAGGGTTAAAGATACTTCACTAGGCAGAGAAGGAAAGCAGAGAACATTGACCTTTAACCTTAATAAATTAAAAGCCGTCAACGAACGACTCATAACTGGTTTTGCTGAAACTGAGCTCTCAGAATCTACAAATCTAGAAAATATTTTGACACGAAGAACCTTAAGCAGCAGCAAAGACTTTATCGGAACCGAGATGTTACATGTTTCCTTTCAATGTTTTAGGTAAACTGGATTCAGCAGCGCCGTGGCAACCGATGGCTGACGGGAAACAACTCCTCTACGCGCAGCCTGGGCGTCACAGCTGATGTTTGGCTCTGGAAAACACGCAGACCTCCGAGTGTTTCTGACGCTTCCAGAAACAAGGAGACAGCAGTCGGAGCGCTGGGGAACAAACCTCCGCCCAAACCCAAACACGGGCTGGAGAATGCCGATGAGCGCTCCCAGAAATCCCGTTTCACCAGAATGATTTTCACAAGAAATGACGCGCGAGCTGCCGGCTGACGCGTCACAGCAGAGCCGGAGAGGTGACGAACGGGCAGAGTCGAGGCCAACCAAGAAAATCATCTGATCAGGTGTCAGGGTCGGAGAAGTGAGCCTCAAGACTGTGTTGGTGCAGGTGGAGGCGTCGAGGCCGCTTTAAAAACACAATAAACCGCCAGAGTAGCGAGGAAGAGTAGCGAGGAAGGTCGAGCAGTGACGCGGATCCGCCACTAGAGGGCGGGCGACGACCGCAGTCAAGATAAACACGCCGAAAAGGTCAAAGTTCTGCATCTGAGGCGCGAGTTCCTGCTACAAACCACCAAAGACTCAACTACAGGTGGAAGAAGAACTTCTGTGAAAAACCAGATTTTTTTTCTTCGCTGAAACTCAAAGAGATGCTAGATGAGTAAAGAAGAGGATAAAGAAAGAGAGCTAATCTGATTAGCAGCAACACAGACACACAACTGGTGTGAGCTGCTCTGATCCTCAGACACTTTTCTCACATAATTAGGTCAAAATGCTGCAGCACAAATTCCGTGACGCTCCCGGCTGGAGACGTACGCCCACAGCAGCAGCTCCACAGCCTCCGTCAGACCTCCTTCCGTTGGGCTCGACTCATATTTAGCCTCCACGCGGACGGCAACACTCGGTAAAATCGCCGCTGATGATTTGGAGGAGCGGCGCCGGGGTCCCGCCCGCCGTGGGTCCATGTACGGTCGTCCAGCTCCGAGCTGTTGCTGGGTCTCTGCTCGCTGACCCGGCTGAAGACCACAGAAGGAGACGGGCTGAGTCTGGGGGAGGGGTCTAACAGTTACCCAAAACACACACGCACGTCCCCACAGTACCTGTTCTTTACAGGCAGGACACACACACACGTGCAGGTGACAGCGTGTGTGTGAGACACCAACTCTAGGTGGACACTGGATGCAGGTCGCATCTTCTCTGTGGCGCTCTCCTGCGGAGACTGTTGTCATGGCGACCGCGCCAATCAGCAGTCGTTTTAACGGTGGCCGTCTGAGCGACTGGCCTTGGCAGAGGATTCTCCAGCGTTGCCAAGGCAACCAGATGACAACAAGGAATCCGGCAACAAGCAGGAGCGTTATTGAAAGCTGGGCGGAAGCGTCAGTAAGGAAGCAACGGCCTGCGGGTGTGTGTGGCGCTGCGAATCGGCCTGCGTCACTCAGAACGTCAACAAAGCTGCTCCTCTGGGTGCAGACATGTGTATTTGCCCCTCCGCTTGCCCCAGACCTCCATAAATACACTCATGCGCGTGGAACGATAACACCGCTTCATAAATCATCGCTGCACCTGCAACCACTTCAACAAGCCCTGATAAAAGTCGATTTTTCAGCCCGGCGGAATGCACGGGTGCCCCGGGCAGCAGACGGCAGCATCGCTGACGGTTCTTTCAACCAGCAAACGCTCAAAAAAAGACGGAGCCTGGCTGAACTTCCAGGATTCTTCAGTCCCAGAAATTCGGGACTCTTTTACGACGGACGGACGGACTCTGGGAGCGAGTGGAGCGTCTGTCCGCTTCAGAGATCTTCTCTGCCACGGCCGAGTTTGGGGGAAAGTTGTCATCTTGATTTCATTAGGAGGAAGGAGGAGCGGGGGAGGTGGAGGAGGAGCGGGGGAGGTGGAGGAGGAGCGGGGGCGGTGGAGGAGCAGAGGAGGAGCGGGGGAGGTGGAGGAGGAGCGGGGCTGGCCTGGAATAAATGAGGTCATCCCCAACGTTGGCTCGGGGAGCTCACAGGGGCGGAGGAAGGGGACGAATGGGTGTGGACGGAGGAAAGACGAGACTGACCTACAAGAGAGCTGCAGGAAGAGACAGAAACGGAAACGAGCCGCGCAGACTTCGGAATTCCGGAGGTTCTGGGTAAAATCTAGTCCCGTTAGGATTATTTTCCCCACGTTTGGCTCCAAGAATCGAAGAAAGAAAGAAAAAATCTGCAGAATCCCGGAGATCCTGCCGTGTCCCGGTGGGACATACGAGCGCCCCCTTTGGACTCCTGGCTGACCCAGCGCCCGTCCCAGGAGTTCCACCAGGCACTGAACCAGGAGCAGACCGATCTGACAGCTGCTCCATCTTTAACCCGGCACGGTTCTTTTCCAGGTGGCTGGAACCAGAAATGAACCAGTCAAATCTGCACTTTTCTGGAAAAAGATGAGATATTTGAAATCTGAAAGGAATCTGACTGTTCCCAACACAATTCCTCCACCTTTAATCCACCCTGGCCTAAACCTTCGAAAACACTCATTCGGATGTCAGAAAAAGCAAATGTCAGCGGTTAAAGGAGCCGAGACTGAAAGACCTCCATAAAAACACGTCCAGGAAATCAATACCAGCTCCAGACCTCAGACAGAGGAAGAGGAAGAGGAGGAGGAGGAGGGGGGGGAGGAGGAGGACGGTGATGCACTGGCAACAGCCTGAACACGCTAGGAGACGTCAAACCTGCTGGATCTAGTGAAGAATATAATAATATATACATCTGTGCACAGCTCTAAACACGGACCACGTTGGGGTTTGGATTTTACTGAACCGGTTAGGGTTAGGGTTGGTGCAGGAAGCCGTCCGTCCGTCCGTCTGGGGTCCTTCTAGGAAACTCCTCTGGGTTTATTTGACCTCCTGACCTCTTCCTCCCGCTCTGTCAGCCTGTTTTCTCATCTCCAGCCTCTAGATTCAGGACTCCTCCACTTCTATTTATTTGTCAGTGACGAAGACACACACACACACACACACACACACACACACACACGTTGTGATTGCGGTGTGACCACCGGCAGAAGCAACTACCAGTCGCATCCCAGCGAAGCGTGCATGTCAAACATCACTTTGGGAAAAGAGGAGAAAAAGAAAGGAGCAGCTGGAAAGACGCAGCCTGGAAAAGATATTAGGTCAGGAAAAGAGGAGGACGTCGCTTTTCCAGGGAAGCCAGCCACGACGGACACAGACGACTTTAGCTGCCACTTAAAGGTTTACAGTAAACACTCCAGTCCTGATAGGACACACACCAAACACACACACACACACACACTCCAGGGCCTGTAAAAGTGTCCTTGAGGGATGTGCCAGCCATTCCTTCCAGGCTTTAAAAAGCGTCCTGTGGAATGGCAGAGATGAGTCACAGCTGCCAGTACAGCACCAGTCATGTTCACTGGGACACACACACACACACACACGGACACACACGGACACACACATACACGGGGACACACACACACACACAGCTCTCTTCTCTGGCCAAGCTGGGGCTAAATTACAAGGATGATGACGAACACGCCGCCTCCTCCAGACTGATTAATGGTCGTTAGCCGCTACGTAAAAAACAAACTGTAAATTGTTCAAAAGCTTCGGCTCATCCAAAGAATAAATCCTTGAAGTATGAGGCAGCGGTTTGTTCGGATGGTGTCGTAAACACCATCCGACGCTGCTCCCTCATCGGGTTTCTCTTTCGTTTCTTCTTCTCTCGTTTTATTCTCACCTCTTCTCCGCGACAACCGGTCTAACTTCATTTACACCGCCGCAGCCGCTGCGCTGAGCGACACCAGACCGTAGAGGGCCCCCGCTGAGGTCAAAGGTCAAGCCAAACACACACCCGAACGTTTGTTTGCGGCGCGCGCTGCAGCGGCCGCCCAGGAGCCGGACCGCAGCTGCGCTCCCAGCAGGGAGGAGGAAGACTCGCTGCCACGTGGACGGAGGCTGCGCGGCTGGAGTCAAACGTCGGACCAGACTCATCAGAACCTCTCCAGATGGTTCCTACGTTAGCTTTAGCCGCAGATTGCAAACATTTTAACATCTAAAAAAAGCAGCCGTAGTCCAATCTGTCTACTGGAGGATGCAGTTAGCCTAGCATAGCACAACCGCAGTAACGTTATAGAAGCAGCCCAATGATCTCAGTTTTGATATTATTTTGAGAAAGAACGGAACACAATGTTACAAAAGGAGAAATGTGAATATTAGGTCAACAGTCAACACGCGCTCGTACGTGCATGGATTCTCACAGGGCTCAGTGTCAGAGCAGAGCGCTCACACGTGTGCAACGTGCGCATTCTTCGCCGCCGAAGCCGCCAGCAGGGGCGGGAGCGAAGATGGATGCAAAGGTGGTGGCTGGTCCAAAGGCCGCACGCCCAGAGGTGCGGCGAGCGTGCGCGGGCGAGCGTGCGCGGGCGAGCGTGCCCGGCTCACAGCCTCACAGGTCGAGATTGTTCCTCGGGCGGAATCCAACTCGCAACCGTGACTCAGAACTGTGAGTTTGGGAATTCTGTGTTTGAGAAAACAAACACGTCCCGCCGAGGCGGACGGCTGTTCCCTGCTGGCGCTCGGCTTTCGCTACTAACAGTTATCGTCTTCTGCTAACAGACGAGCAAGTTTAGATTGCTTCGGCGCTGCTATAATTAGAGGGAAGAGGCGGCGGCGGCCAAACACAACACGCTTTTAGGCCCGGGGGCAAATTCAGTGGTTCTGCCTCTGACTGAATGAACCTGTGTGTGTGTCTGTCAGGGCAGGACCCAACAGGTGTTTGGGAAAAGTGTGAAGGCGTTTGATCAGGACAGAGAACGTGACCCCGCGACCTTCCCCCCTGCTGACAGACGTCAGCCCGGAGGCGCCCAGGTCAAGTTTAAAAGGGGCCTCGACTCAAAGTTCAGCTTTGCTGCTTCGAGTCAGCTGCTCGGTTTCAACGTGAAATGCGCAGAAATCTGAAGCATGAGGAAGAACCCGTTTCCTCAGAGGTAAAACTCAACCTCCCTTTGTCCCACAGTCCAATAAAAGCGTCTGGGAGAGACTGGACGGCAGAATCAAAGCCTGGAAAAGCAGGGCCGCGGCCTCGGCCGGAGATATTTACGGCTACCATAAACGTGGAAAGGCCCTGACGGATCAAAGAGACGGTAAAGTTGGGAAACCAAAGCACGAGAAGGTCTCTCAGAAACGCTTGCACATCAGGAGGAAGAGGGGCGTAAAGTCCGACCCTCAGGCCTCCCTGGGTGGTCTCTTACCCTGTCTTTGTCATCAGCAACGTCGCAGAGGACGTCGTCCAGGTCCAGGATGCCTCCATCGCTGTGCTCCAGTCGGTGGACCTGCAGCCAGTAGCTGGAATCCTGCAGGAAGAGCGGAGACAGAGGTGAGATGGATGCGACGGATGAAAAAAAACCAAAACAAAAACACTGAACACACACCACCAAGCAAAGACTGCACATTACTTTGGCATGCGCTAGTGCAAATAAACCAAGGGGAGGAGTTTATGAGACGGAAAGATGTGTGAGCGGCCCTGACAGGACAAACCATCGAAGCCATAAAAGTTGATTAATGCCACTTTATTAGTCAGAGCAACGCCCTCGCAGCCACCAGGGCAACCCCTGCCCCAGCTACTGGTGACCCAGGGCAAGTTCCTGACTGGCCGACTGGGTCAGGAGGCGTGGGAAGAGGAGGACGCAAATCACAGAAGACAAACTGTGATCAAGCTTGAATTACTGACAGTAAAGAGGAATAAAAGGCTGGTTTTTCCTTTAGGGAGGTGTGCAAATGAGGCTACCCACACACACACACACCCACACACACACACACACACACACACACACACACACCGTCAGGCTGCCGTGACAGGCGCCCTCGTTTGTGACAGCTCGTGTCACTGTCACGGGAACTCCGGGGATCCAGCTGACGGAGGAGTGGAAACCCTGGTTCTGACTGTTAACCAACAGCTTCCTCAGACAAGCTCATCGTTGGCAGCCTGTTTTTACAGCCTGGAAAATCAGCCCGGCGAAAAACCTCCTCAGTGGAACAAAAGGCTTTCGGAGCAGATCGGGATGCTGCCGGCTCACATCCGACCCAAACAGAAGGAGTCAACGACCACCAGCAGACCAGCCTGTCAGCAGAGAAGGGCGGAGCCACGACCAGGCTGGCGTCACCGGTTCTCAGGCTCAGGCCTGCTTCTCCTCAACGCCCACCTACTACACAACCCAGCGCTGCTGAGGAACCTACAACCTTGGATTCAAGGATTCAAGGTTGATCACGCCCTGCACGTCAGCACATGCATGTGAACACGCGAGTTCATGATCAACAACCTCTGCCTGTCATTCATCCATGTGTGAGTGGAGCATCAGACTCAGGAGAGCCACCGAGTGGGAAGAAGTGGGAAGAAGTGGGAACTGGTGGGAACTGGTGGGAACCAGTGGGAACCGGTGGGTGCTGACAGACAGGAGAACGGGCCTCCAGAACACGTGTGAGAACCTCCACCAGCCTCACACGTTTGACTCAATTATCTGACTCGTGTCTTCAGATTCTTTTCCTTCACTCTTGCTTTCATCTGAAGCCTCGGGGTCTCCCACAGATTCCCAGGATGCTTTCCCGACAGCTCTATCTGTAGTTCTTCCACCAAATTAAGGACCCGCGGAGATGCTGGAGGGCGATCAAACCGTCGTGCCACCGACCGGGGTCGCTGAGCTGGATGTGGGCCGCAGGAGGAGCCTAGCGCGAGTACGACCTGCTAGCCAGACGCTCGCCACCAACAGGAAATGATCCGAAAACAGGCCCAAATCCAGCAGGGACATACGGATTATCCCAAAGATCTCACTCACCATTCCTGCGTCTAACCACACTAAGAAAAAAGGAAGTTGTTATTGACACAAAGGACGCGGTGGTTTGAGTTCCAGACGTGTCGCCAATGGGACAACAAACCTGTGAAACGGACAAAGCGTCCGTTTCCTCCCAGCGCAGCAGACAAGCTGGAACCTGGAGCTGTGGTTAAAGATCAACCTCGTGTTTGCTCCAGACCACAGATCCCGCTGCTGCCGGCTGTGGTGGAAGCAAGCGCTGGTTTAACGGAATGCCGGCGAGGCCGGAGATACGAGAGGAGGCGGAGTCAATCAATAACCCAGGTCAGCTTGGATGCCCCGCTTCACAGCTGAAACAGGAAAACTGGGGTTTACGGCGGCAGAGAACAGAGATCTTCCTCCGGGCTCCATCCCACACTCCCTCCTCGCTGCCGTGGAAATCCTCAACACTAATTTGTCCATCGCTCGTCAGGCATTCAAACTCCTTGGATTCAGATGGGTGGGGCCTCCTGGGGGTCCCTCATCCAGCCATCCCTCTCACTGATGACTGAAGACCAAAAAGACTAAACGAACGACAGACGGAGAGGCGTGGGGGGGGGGGGGGGGGGGGGGGAAAAAAAAAAAAAAAAAAACCCCCAAAACCCCCCAAAAAAAAAAAAAAAACCCAAAACACCCCCAAAAAAACCCCCCAAACAAAAAAAGGAAAAAAAACCCCCCCCCGGTTAAAACCCCCTAAACCCAAAATTTTTTTTTTTTTTTTTTTTTTTTTTTTTTTTTAGGGTTGGGGGGGGGGGGGGTTTTTTTTTTTTTTCCAAAAAATTTTTTTCCAAAAAGGGTTTTTGGCCCCTTGGGTTTGGGTTTTTTTAAAATTTTTTAAAAAACCGGGGGTATTCCGGGTTCCCCCAACGGGGAAATTTTTTCAAACCCCCCCCCCGAACCCCCCCAAACCCCCTTGCGGTTTTTGGTGGAATTACCCGGGGGAAAAGGGGCCCCCCCCCCCCCTTAACCCCAAAAAAAAATTTTTTAAAAGTGGGGGGTTAAAAAAAAACCCCCTTTTTTTTTCCCCCCCTTTAAGGGGGGGGGTTTTTTTAAAAAACCCCTTAAATTTAAACCAAAAAAAGTTTTTTTTTAAAAGTTCTTTTTTTCCCCTTCCCCGGGGGGGGGGGGGCCCCCCCACCCCCTTTTTTTT
>CAAE01014542.1:2198239-2214394 GCA_000180735.1 Tetraodon nigroviridis
GGTTCTGGGTAAAATCTAGTCCCGTTGGATTATTTTCCCCACGTTTGGCTCCAAGAATCGAAGAAAGAAAGAAAAAATCTGCAGAATCCCGGAGATCCTGCCGTGTCCCGGTGGGACATACGAGCGCCCCCTTTGGACTCCTGGCTGACCCAGCGCCCGTCCCAGGAGTTCCACCAGGCACTGAACCAGGAGCAGACCGATCTGACAGCTGCTCCATCTTTAACCCGGCACGGGTCTTTTCCAGGTGGCTGGAACCAGAAATGAACCAGTCAAATCTGCACTTTTCTGGAAAAAGATGAGATATTTGAAATCTGAAAGGAATCTGACTGTTCCCAACACAATTCCTCCACCTTTAATCCACCCTGGCCTAAACCTTCGAAAACACTCATTCGGATGTCAGAAAAAGCAAATGTCAGCGGTTAAAGGAGCCGAGACTGAAAGACCTCCATAAAAACACGTCCAGGAAATCAATACCAGCTCCAGACCTCAGACAGAGGAAGAGGAGGAGGAGGAGGAGGAGGAGGAGGAGGAGGAGGACGGTGATGCACTGGCAACAGCCTGAACACGCTAGGAGACGTCAAACCTGCTGGATCTAGTGAAGAATATAATAATATAAACATTTGTGCACAGCTCTAAACACGGACCACGTTGGGGTTTGGATTTTACTGAACCGGTTAGGGTTAGGGTTGGTGCAGGAAGCCGTCCGTCCGTCCGTCTGGGGTCCTTCTAGGAAACTCCTCTGGGTTTATTTGACCTCCTGACCTCTTCCTCCCGCTCTGTCAGCCTGTTTTCTCATCTCCAGCCTCTAGATTCAGGACTCCTCCACTTCTATTTATTTGTCAGTGACGAAGACACACACACACACACACACACACACACACGTTGTGATTGCGGTGTGACCACCGGCAGAAGCAACTACCAGTCGCATCCCAGCGAAGCGTGCATGTCAAACATCACTTTGGGAAAAGAGGAGAAAAAGAAAGGAGCAGCTGGAAAGACGCAGCCTGGAAAAGATATTAGGTCAGGAAAAGAGGAGGACGTCGCTTTTCCAGGGAAGCCAGCCACGACGGACACAGACGACTTTAGCTGCCACTTAAAGGTTTACAGTAAACACTCCAGTCCTGATAGGACACACACCAAACACACACACACACACACACACACACACACTCCAGGGCCTGTAAAAGTGTCCTTGAGGGATGTGCCAGCCATTCCTTCCAGGCTTTAAAAAGCTCCTGTGGAATGGCAGAGATGAGTCACAGCTGCCAGTACAGCACCAGTCATGTTCACTGGGACACACACACACACACGGACACACACGGACACACACATACACGGGGACACACACACACACAGCTCTCTTCTCCGGCCAAGCTGGGGCTAAATTACAAGGATGATGACGAACACGCCGCCTCCTCCAGACTGATTAATGGTCGTTAGCCGCTACGTAAAAAACAAACTGTAAATTGTTCAAAAGCTTCGGCTCATCCAAAGAATAAATCCTTGAAGTATGAGGCAGCGGTTTGTTCGGATGGTGTCGTAAACACCATCCGACGCTGCTCCCTCATCGGGTTTCTCTTTCGTTTCTTCTTCTCTCGTTTTATTCTCGCCTCTTCTCCGCGACAACCGGTCTAACTTCATTTACACCGCCGCAGCCGCTGCGCTGAGCGACACCAGACCGTAGAGGGCCCCCGCTGAGGTCAAAGGTCAAGCCAAACACACACCTGAACGTTTGTTTGCGGCGCGCGCTGCAGCGGCCGCCCAGGAGCCGGACCGCAGCTGCGCTCCCAGCAGGGAGGAGGAAGACTCGCTGCCACGTGGACGGAGGCTGCGCGGCTGGAGTCAAACGTCGGACCAGACTCATCAGAACCTCTCCAGATGGTTCCTACGTTAGCTTTAGCCGCAGATTGCAAACATTTTAACATCTAAAAAAAGCAGCCGTAGTCCAATCTGTCTACTGGAGGATGCAGTTAGCCTAGCATAGCACAACCGCAGGTAAGTTATAGAAGCAGCCTAATTATCTCAGTTTTGATATTATTTTGAGAAAGAATGGAACACAATGTTACAAAAGGAGAAATGTGAATATTAGGTCAACAGTCAACACGCGCTCGTACGTGCATGGATTCTCACAGGGCTCAGTGTCAGAGCAGAGCGCTCACACGTGTGCAACGTGCGCATTCTTCGCCGCCGAAGCCGCCAGCAGGGGCGGGAGCGAAGATGGATGCAAAGGTGGTGGCTGGTCCAAAGGCCGCACGCCCAGAGGTGCGGCGAGCGTGCGCGGCGAGCGTGCGCGGCGAGCGTGCGCGGCTCACAGCCTCACAGGTCGAGATTGTTCCTCGGGCGGAATCCAACTCGCAACCGTGACTCAGAACTGTGAGTTTGGGAATTCTGTGTTTGAGAAAACAAACACGTCCCGCCGAGGTGGACGGCTGTTCCCTGCTGGCGCTCGGCTTTCGCTACTAACAGTTATCGTCTTCTGCTAACAGACGAGCAAGTTTAGATTGCTTCGGCGCTGCTATAATTAGAGGGAAGAGGCGGCGGCGGCCAAACACAACACGCTTTTAGGCCCGGGGGCAAATTCAGTGGTTCTGCCTCTGACTGAATGAACCTGTGTGTGTGTCTGTCAGGGCAGGACCCAACAGGTCTTTGGGAAAAGTGTGAAGGCGTTTGATCAGGACAGAGAACGTGACCCCGCGACCTTCCCCCTGCTGACAGACGTCAGCCCGGAGGCGCCCAGGTCAAGTTTAAAAGGGCCTCGACTCAAAGTTCAGCTTTGCTGCTTCGAGTCAGCTGCTCGGTTTCAACGTGAAATGCGCAGAAATCTGAAGCATGAGGAAGAACCCGTTTCCTCAGAGGTAAAACTCAACCTCCCTCTGTCCCACAGTCCAATAAAAGCATCTGGGAGAGACTGGACGGCAGAATCAAAGCCTGGAAAAGCAGGGCCGCGGCCTCGGCCGGAGATGTTTACGGCTACCATAAACGTGGAAAGGCCCTGACGGATCAAAGAGACGGTAAAGTTGGGAAACCAAAGCACGAGAAGGTCTCTCAGAAACGCTTGCACATCAGGAGGAAGAGGGGCGTAAAGTCCGACCCTCAGGCCTCCCTGGGTGGTCTCTTACCCTGTCTTTGTCATCAGCAACGTCGCAGAGGACGTCGTCCAGGTCCAGGATGCCTCCATCGCTGTGCTCCAGTCGGTGGACCTGCAGCCAGTAGCTGGAATCCTGCAGGAAGAGCGGAGACAGAGGTGAGATGGATGCGAGGGATGAAAAAAAACCAAAACAAAAACACTGAACACCACCAAGCAAAGACTGCACATTACTTTGGCATGCGCTAGTGCAAATAAACCAAGGGGAGGAGTTTATGAGACGGAAAGATGTGTGAGCGGCCCTGACAGGACAAACCATCGAAGCCATAAAAGTTGATTAATGCCACTTTATTAGTCAGAGCAACGCCCTCGCAGCCACCAGGGCAACCCCTGCCCCAGCTACTGGTGACCCAGGGCAAGTTCCTGACTGGCCGACTGGGTCAGGAGGCGTGGGAAGAGGAGGACGCAAATCACAGAAGACAAACTGTGATCAAGCTTGAATTACTGACAGTAAAGAGGAATAAAAGGCTGGTTTTTCCTTTAGGGAGGTGTGCAAATGAGGCTACCCCACACACACACACACACACACACACACACACACACACACACACACACACACACACACACACACACACACACACACACACACACACCGTCAGGCTGCCGTGACAGGCGCCCTCGTTTGTGACAGCTCGTGTCACTGACACGGGAACTCCGGGGATCCAGCTGACGGAGGAGTGGAAACCCTGGTTCTGACTGTTAACCAACAGCTTCCTCAGACAAGCTCATCGTTGGCAGCCTGTTTTTACAGCCTGGAAAATCAGCCCGGCGAAAAACCTCCTCAGTGGAACAAAAGGCTTTCGGAGCAGATCGGGATGCTGCCGGCTCACATCCGACCCAAACAGAAGGAGTCAACGACCACCAGCAGACCAGCCTGTCAGCAGAGAAGGGCGGAGCCACGACCAGGCTGGCGTCACCGGTTCTCAGGCTCAGGCCTGCTTCTCCTCAACGCCCACCTACCGTAAAAACCGGACTATAGAGCGCACCTGATTATAAGCCGCACCCACTACATTTTTAGAGGAAAACCGATTTTGTACATACACAAGCCGCACCTGTATATAAGCCGCATGTGCCCACATTAAAACATGTAAACATATTTACAAAGAAAGACGGTACACAGAGAGAGTTTTCAAAGTTTTAAGAATATACCTTAGTTTTTCTTTCCAAACAGTGCCTGTGACGCGGCAGTAACACAGCAGGAATACGGTAGCACAGCACTAACAGGGCTGGTTAAAAAAAACGGTAAAAGTCACTGAAAGCCAGCTCGACTGCTTTTAACTTGAAAGCTGCGTCATATGCATTTCTTCTTGCATTTTCCATGATGAGGGTCTGTTCATGCTAATTTTATTCACGGACAAAGCTCGAAGTTACGTTAAACTTGCATCTTCCTCGACACATATATTCCACCGGTCTCACTCTTACCTTTTCTGCTCGAGCGCCCCTGGCGGCCGTTAGAAAAAATGCATACATTAGCCGCATCATTGCATAAGCCGCAGGGTTGAAAGTTTGGGAAAAAAGTAGCGGCTTATAGTCCGGTTTTTACGGTACTACACAACCCAGCGCTGCTGAGGAACCTACAACCTTGGATTCAAGGATTCAAGGTTGATCACGCCCTGCACGTCAGCACATGCTTGTGAACACGCGAGTTCATGATCAACAACCTCTGCCTGTCATTCATCCATGTGTGAGTGGAGCATCAGACTCAGGAGAGCCACCGAGTGGAAAGAAGTGGGAAGAAGTGGGAACTGGTGGGAACTGGTGGGAACCAGTGGGAACCGGTGGGTGCTGACAGACAGGAGAACGGGCCTCCAGAACACGTGCGAGAACCTCCACCAGCCTCACACGTTTGACTCAATTATGTGACTCGTGTCTTCAGATTCTTTTCCTTCACTCTTGCTTTCATCTGAAGCCTCGGGGTCTCCCACAGATTCCCAGGATGCTTTCCCGACAGCTCTATCTGTAGTTCTTCCACCAAATTAAGGACCCGCGGAGATGCTGGAGGGCGATCAAACCGTCGTGCCACCGACCGGGGTCGCTGAGCTGGATGTGGGCCGCAGGAGGAGCCTAGCGCGAGTACGACCTGCTAGCCAGACGCTCGCCACCAACAGGAAATGATCCGAAAACAGGCCCAAATCCAGCAGGGACATACGGATTATCCCAAAGATCTCACTCACCATTCCTGCGTCTAACCACACTAAGAAAAAAGGAAGTTGTTATTGACACAAAGGACGCGGTGGTTTGAGTTTCAGACGTGTCGCCAATGGGACAACAAACCTGTGAAACGGACAAAGCGTCCGTTTCCTCCCAGCGCAGCAGACAAGCTGGAACCTGGAGCTGTGGTTAAAGATCAACCTCGTGTTTGCTCCAGACCACAGATCCCGCTGCTGCCGGCTGTGGTGGAAGCAAGCGCTGGTTTAACGGAATGCCGGCGAGGCCGGAGATACGAGAGGAGGCGGAGTCAATCAATAACCCAGGTCAGCTTGGATGCCCCGCTTCACAGCTGAAACAGGAAAACTGGGGTTTACGGCGGCAGAGAACAGAGATCTTCCTCCGGGCTCCATCCCACACTCCCTCCTCGCTGCCGTGGAAATCCTCAACACTAATTTGTCCATCGCTCGTCAGGCATTCAAACTCCTTGGATTCAGATGGGTGGGGCCTCCTGGGGGTCCCTCATCCAGCCATCCCTCTCACTGATGACTGAAGACCAAAAAGACTAAACGAACGACAGACGGAGAGGCGTGGGGGGGGGGGGGGGGGGCAATTAGAAGCAATTAGAGGCCACCAAATCTGCTGAAATCAAGAAGAAAAGCCAAACACAGCCTGACAGAATCCTCACAGCAGGAAACGGTAATTAAGCATCTAGCAGGTTTAATGCACTTAATGCCAAGAGTGTGTGTGAGTGTGTGTGTGTGTAGGTTAGGGTTGGAGGGGAGGGGGATGGTTTACTATTGTCCAACAAATTGCTTCTACAAGACGGTTATTGGCAGCTTGGCTGTGGTGCTGTTATACAGTTGTAATAAACAGCTGGTGAATCCGGAGTCCTCAAGCAGGAGAGAATCTCCAAACGTCCCCCCGGAACCATCTGCAACCCGTCGTCGCGTTTGGCTGCGAGTGCAGCCGTAGGACAGGGTCGCCGGCCTGCACGTGACCTCCACAGCGAGTCGATTCAAGGTCGGGGTTGGAAACAAAAGCTCCTTTCATGTTCACGGCCGTGAGAGGAGGGGCTGGACTGGAAAACACCACTGAAGTAGAACCACAGACAGGTTTCATTACAAAGGCTCAGTGTCGACCTGGCACGGTGGCGGGGAGGGCCCTGCACGCGCGTGTGTGTGCGTGTGTGTGAGGAAAGTGTGAACTCAGTTTGTGGGGTCTCAGTTTAGCTATTAGGCTCTTTTTCCTGGTGGTCTACTTCGGTCAAGCATGTGAAACATCTGATTGCGGGAATAAACGCCCACTCTTTTGCCGATCAGAAAGACAATGCCGGTAATTTGACATTCCCTCCTTCAAATTTTAAAAACCATATCGTATTTACCGATGCCGATGAACAGACGACTTTTCTGATAAGCCGTTGCCGTGTTTGAACAGCTGACTGGTAATCCTGCGGAGCTGCGATACGATTCGTCACGGGTGTGCGACCTGATAGACGCGGAATCCTTCATAAGGCCTGGGCAAATACGAAGCGCGAACACCCAAAGAAATGTAAATACTGGCCACACAAAGTCTGCAGCGGAGTCACAGTAAGCGTCAACCTGTGAGGGCGGCGCAACCTGAGCTGCCCAACATGTCACAGACGCACGGAGCTTATTAACCTGTTCGAAACGTTAAAACGCTGGTGGCCCTCATTTTCTTTTTCTGCATCTGCGCGTGCTCGTTATTCCTCCTCTCTGTAAAAGGACGACTGCTTCCATCACTTCATTCAGCCCAGGTAATCAGTGTCAAAGGTCACGGGTTCAGCTGTACTGACTGGATTTACCAGACTTTTCACGCTCGTTGGCAACCTCCAAAGATGACGGATGTTTTGGTTCCAATGTTAAATACGCTGATCAGGCTTTTTTCCCTGGAATGGAGACGCCGCAAACCCCAAGGAACAAAAACAAACATCTGATAAACTCTTGATGCGCAAATCTGGCACACAGCGTTTGTGGTAGCTAATGTCTCGGTTGATTTAGGAGCACTGGCTTTTGATTCAGACCGGAATCAGGCAACTGAACATCAGGGGACAGCATAGCTGTCATTCCGACAGACCGAAAAGCTGACGAGGGCCAGATGCAACCAACACACGTTTGGGTTAGAGTTGGCCAGCTGCAAACACACTGATAGTTTTAGTTGTCCAACGAATTCTGGAAAGACACCTTCCAACCAGCAGCAGGGAGGGCCGGAGTCAGATGCTAGCCGCCATTTCACGGTACCGGAGGCCGAGCTCGGCCCCTCCTCGAGGGTCGGCGAGGAAAGTTTCTGACACAACAAGCTGGCGTCTACGGTTTCAGCAGCTGACCGGCTGCCAGCGTTCGGCCCTGACCCGACCACTCTCCATCCTCCACCGAGGAAATCAGATCCAGGAGGAGGGGAGGGAGCAACCCAGAAACTCTGGAGGCAGCTCTCCAGACGCCAAAGAGCTCTGACACGGGCAGACGTCCACGTGTGCTCGCGCTGATAACAAAGAGGCCCCAGATTCAGTCAGCAAAGGCAAGGAGGTTTAACCGGAGAGGTTCCTTCAACCGCACGGGGAATGACTTCGGTTCTGAAAACACATTTCCCCTCTGACAACAACAGCAAGCCAAACACCCAGACTACAAGCAAAGCAAACATTTTAGAGCAAAACCAAACCACCATCAAAGCAACAAAGACATCGGGCTGGAAACACGACAGGACGGCGCGACCAATCTTCTACCCACCGCCGGCGGCCCTTCCTGACAGGACCCGGAGTTCTGCTCCCTAAATTTGCGAGTCAATTTACTGGATTTATGCCTGCTAATCCCCCTCCTCTACCTTCTTTCTGAGACTCCAGCCTGGGGAAAACAATCTGGAGGAATTCTGGGTTAATTTCAGGCAATTCTGCTCAAAGCTGCGCTACGTTCCAACACACTGACAAACGATTCCCCTGAAGGAAGGAAGAAAGAAGGGAAGGAAGGAAGCAAGGCCGACTGCTGACAGAAGGATCCCGAGCTGGCCTCCATCAGATGGAGGCACCGGTGCTGGATCCGCCGCTGCCCCTTCGATCAAAGCTGGGCTGCTCGGTAAACGGCAACGGCGTGCCGCGCCAGGCCCGGCATGTAAATAGCACAGAGTTCATTTTACACCGAATTAAAGAAGAAGAAGAAGAAGAAAAACAGAGGATTTCTTTGTCGTTCTAAATTGCTCTGAACTCCCACAAGGGTGGAGGCGTTTGGTCAGGCCCTCGAGCAGACACACACGCACATTTTCACAAGCTGCAAAAACAACTCTTAAAAGGGAAATTATCACAAGATGCAGCCAAATTAGTGACACACACACACACACACACACACACACGTGTGTGATCACGCCACCTCATTTAAAGCTCGTCCCTAATTGGACATGAGCCAAACCAGGAACCAGCTGTGTCCGCGCGCGTTTGCACTCGAACCTTTAAATCTCTCCTCACGCAGCCTCCAACCCGGCTTTGTTCTGACCAGGCAGCGACAGAACCTGCGCCAGGCGCAGCGACGCGACGCAGGCCGCCCCTCTGGGTGCCAAACACAAGGCTCCTCCATGGCAACCAGCTGACAACACTCCCAGGGCCGCCGATAAGCTGCAGAGCTCAGCCAATCAGGGGAGGGGAAGGGGACCATGTGGAGGAAACTGCCGTCCCCAGTGTGTGTGAGAGAGTGTGTGTCCAAGCATGAGCTGAGCTGTCTAGGACGGATGTGTCAGCCCTACACCGACCGGACGATTAGCGCAGTCGCAGTGAAAGATGACAGGCACAGAAACACTTCACACACCCAGAGATGCTGTTGACCTCTCACGCTCCACTGGACCTACACACACACACACACACACACACACACACACACACACACACACACAGCAGACAAAGCCCAACACACCTCCACCGGGAAAGGAAGGCAGGACACCAAAAGTCCAGGCTGACGGATGCGGATGCTGATCTTCCGATGACCCCGAGTCTATCGGGTGACATTGTACAAGAGGATTAGCGGTAGAAGTAGTATTTGGTGAATGGGCAGACGGCAGTAGCCTGGATTACTCACAAATGCTCCTGCCGAGCCAAAAACGCAGTTTCTGAATGCCAGCGACACGTGACGGCTTGATGGCTCAGAGGAATATCTGCCAGTGGCCTGGATCATATCAGATTACAGCAAATGGAAAGAGGCACAGAATAAGAGGGCTTGTTTGCGCGGCGCTGAGGTTCCAGACAGAGGAGCCGAGCAGACCTTCCAGTCATCAACGGAGGGCCTGTTCAAAGTTCCAGCCATACAATCTGACACCGGGCCGGAACCCGAACCAAGGGTGGTAAGGAGAGAGCATCTGTGCTCTCCCAATGTACAGGACGCTTTTGTTACATTTCCATCTTCAGGCAAATATTTTCAGCCCAACTATGTGTACACTTTTCAAGATTCACTGCTTCAAAACTACCCCCGAGTGTATTTCAAGGTGTGGACCCGGTTTGACTTGGGAACAGTGGAGGCCTGTCCCAACAGAAAGGGACCGGCAGGCCCAGACAGGCAGAACCCGGCACACCGATATCCTGACGTCTGGCAGAGACGTTGTGTAACGTTTACGGGGAACTTCAAACAGGCTTCTCTGACAGCCTCTTTTGGACTGAAAAGGGGAAGGAGAGACATGAAAGGGGAGAGAGAGCGGGGGAGCCGCAATCCGTGTGAGCGCTGCACAATGCTAGCATGAACCAAAGTGTCAAACACGGAACCCTCACAACAGCTGGTGTGTGTCCTCCGAGGGCCAGACGTTCACAAACCATCATCCATTGTCCTATTTCTGTGTTCGGGCCGCGGAGATATACGAGGAGCCAACAAGGGAGAGAAAACAAGCAATGGTGACAAAAACCTGGGGTAAAGGCTGACATTTGATGAGCAGAACAGAACAGATATTTCTATTCTCCAGGAAAGGTCAGAGGTGGTTCCAAGGAGAAGATGCCTTCTTCAGAGCTCAAACCTGGACGTGGAGTCATGTGAGAGGAGCTTGTGATGACAGCGGAGGAGGCAGTAAGATGAATGTAATCAGAAGGGAGTTCGAAGCCCAAGCAGACAGAGAAGCGGATTAGAGCCACGTCCTCCTCCTCAGTCCGGCAGGGGATGAGATCGTTTCCTCAGACGTCATTTTAGAAGCATCCAGCTGGAGCCGTTTCTCCAGTAAAGCCCAGGAGGGCTCAAACACGCACGCGCAAGCAGTCCGTGCACGTCGCGGGTGACGTAAGAGGGTAAACCAAAGGGCCACGACACCGTCTGGTCACATGAGACGACAGGCACGGACGCAGGGGACGGCAAAAAACTGGTGTGTGGAGGAATCCGGCAAGTGTTGGTGGATGTGAACCAAAGGCCAGATGGCAGACTTCTAGTTCTGGGTCTCAGCGGTATGTGGCCTAATGAGTGGCATTTCTGTTTAAAAACCCATTACTAGGCTAAATGGTTCCCTGTTCAGCTGCCCAGACCTGAACTCTCCTGGCAAAGTTTGCATTTTCCGCCCATCAGGAGTGAACAGAGGCTAAAAATATTCCAAGATTTCCCCAAAAAGGCCTATTTGAAAAACAGGAAGCCACCAGACCGATCATCTAAAAACCTTCTAACCCTCGAAAATTCTCCACTCAAAGGCAGGTTTTGCGTCCCGGGACCATCTCAAGGTGGAGGAATCCTGGCACTGGTTCCAGATTGAGAAATGATCTGGGATCAGCTGTGGCGGAGCCTGAGGGACCTCCTGCTGGGGCACAACGGAGCAGACTCCTGCTGCAGGCCAGAATCTGGGAACTAAATAGAGCGTGTGGCTCGGAGCCTTCACTTCAAATGCTAATCAAACGCACGCTTTAACGTCCTGCTAACAGCCGACCGTCTGCACAGAGGAGCTCTGAGGGGGAACGTGGGACCTTGGAACCATCCGTATTAAAGTCCAGCAGAGAAAACCCAGAGCTGCTAAAGAAATGTTCCGTTCCAAAAGGACCGCCGCCACCGTCCTTCCCTGCTCGCTCTGCTTCAGTGCACCAGAGGTCTTTGTTTGGGTGGAAAACTGGTGGCGGTGGAGAATATGTGGATCCGGGTGGCCTAAAAGGGCCACTTGTTCCCCACCAACGGCCCGCTCTGACACGCCGCCATGTTGGGCTTAGTTCACCTCGTGCGTGGCTACGAGAGGGCAAACACGGGGCCTAGCAGGTGCGCGATCCCGTCAACCGGCCGAGGCCTTTTTCCGCCCCGACGGCCACCAGCCTGGCGAGCTGCCTTCCCACTGATGTGCATTAAAAGTGGGGAGGTTCTCTGACGGACGCTTTGAAATCCGTCCCAGATGCTCCGCCTCCTTCTCCGCCTCCCTGCATCCTGATCCGTCCTCCCTTCGGGAAGGACTGATTTTACACACATCAGAAAGGAGAGCGGCACCAATTAGAGCCGGCGTTTCAAATTTAAATGTATAATAAATGCAACTTTGGCTCTGATGGCGTGACCCATCCGTCACGCCAGCACTACGGGATACGAAAAAGAGGGAAAGGGAAGAACTGGTGTCTGTGTGAAAGCGAGATTAAAGCGGAATTAAACGCGCCCTAAAGCCAGGCCTGAAGAATTGAGCATTGTTTCTGTCAGTTCGCATCCAGCGTTGCGTCACTGGCGGGTCAGCGAGCGAGGCAGCGGTTTTTCCTGTTGTGCAGCCTGACGCGTGACCGAAACTGGGAAACTGGTCGGTGAGCCTCAACCCTGATTTAGGAATTAAGTTAGGTTTGAAATCCCGTTTCCACAAAGTGACGGCCTCGTCTGAGTGGAAACCGCAGCCACTAATCACCCACGTCTCAGTATTTCACAACCCGTCGTCAGGAGAGGTGAAACTCCGACCAGGGAACGTTCTGACAGGTGCAGGTCGGCCGCAACACAAACACACCTGCGCAGGTCGGAGGTCGGGGTAGCGAGGAGCGAATAAGTTTCCAACACCTGCATGAACCAGGAGGCTGTTGCCAGGACGCCGTCTCCCAGCCTCTCCGGAGGCTAAAGACCATCCATCCATCCGCCAGCCTTGACCCAGCTCGGCCTATATTTAGCAGACAATGGCTCATCAGCCAGAGAAGCCATTTTAATTTCATTAATCTGCACCCATAAATCTCCCGCTTCGTGCCAACGTGGGACTCTCATCCCAGCGGCAGCTCGTGGGGTCGGGCAGTCCGTTTCCATGGAGACGCCGAGCTTCGGGCCCGTGTTTGCTCGTATCTGTAAACGGGCAACTTTCTCATTTAGCTGCTGGGTGGGGCGGTCCTAGCCACAAGAGCGGAGGGGTGAGTTTCATCGCCTAGCGGGTAGAAGCTCCCAGGACAGGAGGACAAGAACAAAGCAGAATCCGAGCGGAAAACCAGGATCTGGGCCAGTGATGCAGGAACGAGGCAGTTCTGGGGGATCCCCCCTCCCTGCCTGGGGACACACAGCCAGCCCTGACATGTCCACTGGTGGACAAGCCACTGTGGGGACGGTGAACAAGGCCCAACAAGGGAACATTCATCCTCTCTGGTGGCTGAACAGCTCACATTCACCAAGACGATTCCAAAGATCAGCACAACCGCAAAAAACACACGATTCAACCGCTTCGCTTGTCGTTTCCTGGGATTCTGGCAGCTTCCTGTTTTCTTTGTCTCCGCAGAATAAACCGAGCTTGCTGGGAAGACGTTTGTAACAATTTACATGCCAGAAGTGTCCCTCTTTATCAGAGTTCATCGGTTCCCTCTGCTGCAGCGGGTGCAGGTCTTCCCGGAGGAGATGGGACCGTGAACGTCGGTTGAGCCGCGGCTCGAACCGCAAACCTCCAGAGCGACTTGGAGCGGCGCTGGCTGCGGTGAAAACAAAGAGCTGAATGCGCCCCAGTGTTCTCGGAGCAATCACCAAAACTGCTTCCAACTGCAGGAACACGGAGGCTTTTGTCTCCACGCTCCAGCAGCGCCGGCGTTTAACACCCGGGCCTGCCGTTCCTTTTTGGGTCAAACCACGCTGGTCCAACAGGCGGTCAGCGTTCTGAAAACGCTGAGTCGCTCTGGGGGTCTGACCCCGGCGGTCCTCAAACACCCCTCTGGGGTGACACCAGACCAGCCGGTGGCAGACGTTCACCCTGCTCGGAGCCAAGGAGAAAAACACCAGCAGGGATCCGAAAACCATCCGGAGCTTCCCGATGGTGGGACCTCAATTCAGGGGGGCGGGATTATCGCTGCAGCTTCCAACCCTCCGCCCGCTGCAACCTCTGGAACCACCGGGATGATGAACAGCAGCTCCTGGAAAACCAGCACTAACCAGGAGGTCTAAGGCTTCGTTCCAGACCGGAGAACTTTCTCGGTTATTTTTAGGCTCCGCCTTTCTGGATCCCAGCGATGGAAACGCGACACCTGTACCGCCGCGCTCACATCTTTGCCTTTTCCAGCTCCGTGCCAGGCTGGGCAGCCCTGCAGGCAGCCAGAGCTGCGCAAAACCCCTATCTTTAGGTCAGGGCTCTGGGAGAACCGGCGCGTTCCTATTTTGGAGTAAAACGGTTCAGAGAAACATGCCGCTCATTCCATCGGCGTGAACACGCTGCTTCCTTTAACTCGTGCGCGCTTTTCAGAGAAAATGGGGCCGACATCAGAGGGGAAGTTGCTTTGAAGCGGGGAAGCGTTTCCAGCGGCGCACGTCGCCACAACAATCCACGCCGCAGTCGTCTCCAGGCGCCGTTCGCCATCAAAAGCTCCGGCGGCCATCATTCCAGAGGTTCTTTCCCCATCAGAACAAGACGAAGAGCACTCCGGCTCATCACTCATCATCACTTCAAAACTCCTACACATGTTTATTTTGCTGGACGAGAAACGGCATTTTCCACTCTCAGCTAATATGCTAATACTAAACTGCATGAGCATTTCGCCACCTTCTCACACCTAAAACAGTAGTGAACGTGTCATTTCACACACACATTCCCAGTGTTTGGATCTCGTAGATCCCAGACGGTCCCTGACCCCCGCCAGACGCCGCCATGTTGCTCAGCTTTACCGCTTCATGTTCTGCAAAGCCCCAGAAGAGTAAACGAGAGCGAGCCAGAGTCGGGATCAAGGTGCCTGGCTCAAGGGCTGAGCCGCCCGCCGCAGCCTGGGGTCCCCCGGAGGAGCGTCCGCAGCGGGAAGCCCAGCGGGGGTCCAACCAGAGAGAGAAGATCACGAGGTATTTTCCAAGAACGCGCGGCTAAACATCTCGCCTTATCGGGCAGCCACATCGTTCCGGGACGGCCAAAGGTCCCTCGTACTGTTCCTTTCCATCCGGACGCATTCCTGACTAATGACAGGGGACATTATAGGAAAGCCTCTACAAACACTCCGGCAGGAAGAGCAGCCCAATTATGGCTCTTATTAAAGCTGGAAAGAAGAAGCCGCCATGGCCACGACCACGGGGACCAAAGAAACGCCTGGAAACACAGCAGACGGGCAAAAAACGATGGCCGGTGCCGTGAAACCGGAGTAAAAAGCATGTTTTTCCTCTGGGTCAGTTTGACCAGGAGGAAGGGTAGATTGTAGGCCCCGGAATCTGAATACAGGTAAAGTTGGAGCAAACGGCCCTCAGCTCTCAGGCAGCTGGGCCCTAAAAGATGCTTTTCTGGTTACGAAAACCTCACGTGAGGAAGGAAGCAGCAGGGAAAAGTGGCTGCCTGGCAGCTGCAGCAGTCGGAACGCCTGCCTGAATTATTGAGGGGACAGGAGGACTCAGAGTGGCCCCCATCACACCGGTCCCCCTGGGCACCTGACGGACGGCTCCTGTCCATCTGGAAGCTGGGCCGGACTTCTGGCCCCATCTGCCCCCCGATCCTGCAGGGAAGGCCTGCTTTTCCAGACCAGGACTCCATCAGAACTTGTGGAAGGAGCTCCCGATCCTCCTCCTCCGTCCGCGTCTGGAGCATCTTTGATCCTCCAGCTCGGCCCCTCTGGTCCGTTTGAGCTGGAGGATCGACAGCTGACACGGTGGTTTCAGCGGACGGGCCGGCTCTGCGTGGGGCTCGGAGGACCTCCGAGCGTCTGCGCTCTGGGAGCTCCGGAGCTCGGGCGGCAGCAGGCTAACCTCGGCTGTGCGCCCTCGCAACTCTGCTCCAAACTCCTGCACGCGTGTTCGCGCAAAAGTACCGGGTCACGGTGGAGGAATAACGGGATCCTTCCCGGGGCTCCAGGGCGGGGAAGTTTGGGGGGCTTCCACAACACAGGAGCCACAATGGCGCTGCGCCTTTTTCCGCGAAAGCGTCAAACGAGGCAAACAAACCAGCAACCGCGGCCGCTTCCGAGCGCAAACGGCGTGCACGAAGCGCCAGAAGGGGACAGGAACCCGCAGGAACCCGCAGGAACCCGCAGGAACCCGCAGGAACCTGGCCCCGTCCCCCCACCAAACTCCGCTCTGCGTTCGCTCGCAACTTAGCGCCATGTTGCCTTGGCCCGGGACGAAGCCGCTTCCCGGGATCCGGGCGCCGGGAGCGCGGCTCTTACCTTGGCGATGGCCTTCTTGTACCGCATGACAGCCTGCTGGATGAGCCTGTGGACCTGGATGTTCCCGTCCCCGCACGGCACCACCACCCGGGTCCGGCCGAAGCACACGGTGACTTTCATGGCTGGAGGCTCCCGGGTCGGCGCCCGCTGGCGGAGCAGAAGCGCGGAGAGCGGCGAGAGGAGCGAGCCGCGGGTGGGGGAGGAAGGGCATGGGCCGCTCGGCTCGCCCGCTACGCCTTCACAAAAGAGCCACTAAGTGCGCTTCCGCCGATCCACGCAGGACGACATTGTTCTCTGACCACCTGTTTGGGCTCTCCCTCTGTTCCTCTCTCTCTCTCTCCCTCTGTTCCTC
>CAAE01014542.1:2218354-2264428 GCA_000180735.1 Tetraodon nigroviridis
AGCGAGAGAATGCTGGATGTCGGAAAGAGAAACTGAGCAGCAGGTAGTTTGCTGTTGCCTCCTCCGTCTGCTGACTCATCCTGATGGTTCGCGGAGAAACGAGCAGAACCGACGAGAAGCAGCTCCGCTCTGCCATCGATTGGTTGTCCTGCCGCTCAGCGGGCTGCAGAGCTGTTGCTCGGAGACGGTGAAAAGCTAATAGGGTGACTGGTGGAATGCGGCTAACATGGTGGAGCTAAGCGACAAAAAGAACCAAACAACCCCAAAAAAGTTAAAAAAAAACCCCAAAACGTTTTCATAAAAGTCAACAAGTGCAGCGCCTCTGGAAGTTTAGCTGCCCTCTGCTGGTCACTGTAGGCACTGCATCCGAAAACTAGCACGTCTGTGATAGTTGGCCTTCAAACACCTTTGAAGAAGACTGTTTGTTGATTTCAAAGCTCATACCTGCTAGATGTGAGTGAGCTGACCGGGCTGGGATGTTCTGTCCACCAGCTGCTACAGGGGACATGCCCACTTACCAGCTGCGGACCCAAACTCAGGCCTGCCCCAGAGCATCGTGATGGCCACGTCCCAGGGCGCCATGCAGACCTCCACCTCCCACCAGGCTGAGGAGATCACCCGGAAGAGGGAGGTTCGGCTGATGAAAAACAGGTATGCGGAGACAGAGGTTGACACCAAAACGCAACTTAAACCAGTTAGCTAACATATTTCCTCCTTCTTCTTCTTCTTCTTCTTCTTCTTCTTCAGGGAGGCAGCTCGAGAATGTCGCAGGAAAAAGAAAGAGTACGTCAGGTGTCTGGAGAACCGCGTGGCCGTGCTGGAGAACCAAAACAAGACCCTGATCGAGGAGCTGAAATCACTGAAGGACCTTTACTGCCACAAGGCCGAGTAGCAGCGGCGGTCGGTGGCGGCGGGCTCCAGGTGGCGCCGGTTCCAGCACAGAAAGACTCCAGAACAAAAACTGCTTCGACCGTCTTTGTTTTTCTGCTCACTCGAGCCCGGCGTGTCCCGGTGAATCCAAAAAAGCTCTCGTTCTTTTCTCGTTGTCTTTGCTTGTCGAGACTCAAGTGTCCTACACGCTCCGCCTGCGGTTTTGTGCGCGGAGAGAAGTCGGCCAATGAGAGGAGGCGGAGAACGAAGTGCAGGCGCTTCCCGAGGACGCACCCGGCAGGTTCCTCCCAGGTCAAACGCACAACCCACGCAGGTCCACCAGCAGCTGCAACACGGCAACGCAATCATGTTTACGTGACGACGTCCGGGTCATCGAGGCTGCAGGTTCGCTTCTGGAAGCATTCCTCCACGTTCGTCCTGCTCTCCTCTTCCTAAAGACGATCCCGCTTCGGTCTATTCTGTTGAGGGAACTCAGAGATTTGTTAGTGCACCAAACGCCAGCTCTTCTATCTAAATATTTATATTTATAGCCAGTTTTTGCAGCACCAGAAGTCCGGAGGAGCCTTGAATGGTGGCGACTGAAGCCGGGTGGACGTCAGAGGAGACGCTGCCACCAGAAGAACCAACGCGCCAGCGTGCATGTCGCATTTCTATGCTTTCATTTGGATCCTGTGGCCGTTGGCGCCCGACAGAGCCGAAGCAGCAGGCGCTTTCACTCGTTTACGCCGAAGCAACAATCGAAGCAGCTTTGCAGTGTCGCCAGGCGTGTGCGGCGAGGATTCCGACGTCGTGGTTGATTTGGTTTTACGGTGAACGCTCCGTTTAGAGCCTGATGCAGGTCGCTGATCTGGTTTTGACTCATCCTGCCCTAAAATTTCAGCGAAACTGCTTTGCTTTCTGTGGCTGTGGCCGTGTGGCTGTGGCTGTTCTGAGGAAACGAAGCACGCTCGAGGTCGCAGGTCGCGCCCTGGCCCAGCAGCCTGGTGAAACTCTGTTTTTTTTTCTCTCTTTTGTTTGTTTCTAATCGTTAAGTGTTTTTGTTGAGCTAACTTTAATGTTTTAGTTGTTGAATCACAACCTACTTTTCATTTATGTAATAAAATGTTGAAACAATCGCGTCTGTGATGACGTCTGTTCTTTTAAACGTCTGTAGTTGTGCAACATCCTGTTTGTGCAGAGCAAGTTTAATCAGCAGCGCAGGATCATCTTCAGCTTCTGCCTTCTTTCTGCATTCCTGCAGAAATCAGCAGCTCTTCCTAACTCCATTGCTGCTTTTCCTCCCCCGGTCTGGTTTCGGTCCTCTCTGATCTTCAAAGAACATCATTGACCACCGATGCTAACTAGCCACGCTAGTTCATCTTTTCCTCCACATAGGAGAGTTTTTTTTGGGATTTGAAACCTAATTTTTCAGTCAGTCATTTGGAGTCAGTAGAGTGATTATGAGGAGGGATAAGCAGAAGGTTGATGACTTGTTTCCATAGCAACTGTTGGCAATGCAGCATTGACCTCAGAGGCAATGTTGATGGTAAAAGATGAGCTGTTGGTGATCTGCTCCAATAACCAGGCAAACCCGGTAAACATGTAGATATTTGGCATCTTTTATTTCACATGCACCTATATCTATATGTAAAAACATGTTTTAGTTTGGTCTCCAGCTCTTCTCACACGCAAGGTGGTAAAAAGGATATCAAATAGAAAAAAAATGAAGGCTTGTAGTTTAAAACCTTCTACTTTAAAACCCGTCTTTCCTCTTCAGCATTCTTGGTCTGATTATTATTTCACATTTTCAAGTCACATTCAAATCAAGTTCTACCACCAGGGACTAACGTCACCAAATAGGAAACACAGATAGAAAAATACCAAACCCGTATGAGAGTCATCTATGAGCGTCAGCGTCCAGACCACAAAGATAAACACTGATGAAAAAAACGTGAAACTCTATCCTGGCTCTCAGAGCTGTTGGTGGGTTTTGGTTGAGGGCAGTTAAAGTGGAAAATTCCACCTGGGAGGCGACCAAAACATCACAGTTTACGAAACTGAGGCGGCTCCAGCACGACCCCACCTGGCCAGGCTGAGGTACTGCAGCCAGGCGTTTTCAGCCGGTCCAAGTGTTAAAGCAGGCTCTCAAACACAGCCCCTCATGTTAAAAATCAGTGTAAAAATCACTAATAGTAATTAGTTAATCAAGATAGCGAACTTAAAGTGTTCCGTTGCTTTGTTTAACTTTATTTCCTCAGCAACCACAAGATGGCAACACCAGGGCAAATGTCCAAAATACACAAGTGTGGTTCAACAACAACAACACGCTTCAACAACACCGTTAACAGTCACCGTTCATGAAGGCCACAGTGATACTCACATCAATTCAAACTATCATCAAAGTTGACGCTGATCGAACGGTTCCAGAACATGTTGGTCGTATATAATATGCAATCAATACAACTATCTACCATTCAACATTCGAAGAGAACAACATAACACAACTCAGCAGTGCGTGTTGAGTGTGTTACACACTCACGCTTGTCTTGTCTTTCATCGCTAAATCCGCGACTCTTTGTTTTCTTGCTTCAGTTAAAGTCTATTCCTATTTATAGTTCATTTATCTTTTACAACCGAAGGTAGTTTTTACAGAGAAACCGCGGAGCTGCTGACGTCAGCAGCCATGATGTGCGCGTGCAATCTCACGCACTCGTACATGACGTAATCACGTTGGGGGGCTGTCCCAACATCTAAATTCCAGCAGCGGGACCAACCGCCTGATCAACCGTTTCCCGGGAGTTGTCGCCCCCTCCCGGTGCCTACCGGTATTTCACCCCGACAGCAGCCGGTCCGGGACCCAGCTCACCTGGCGCAGGTTGCGTCCCGCCCCGCCATGTCAGCCGTAGCGGAGCCAGCGGGGGCCGGCACACAGCGCCTGGACCACCGGTGGCAGTGACACAGCCCACCCGGGAGACGGCCCGCCCCCCACTGAGGGCCGGCGGGATCCAGGACGCGGCTATGCGGACGCGCCTCCTGCGCTCCGGGGATCGTTGACAGCGTCGGTGGGATCGAGCCGTTGCGGAGCCCGGTCCCAGCCTCCCCCTCCTGGGATGGGGAACACCGCCTCCTGCTGCGGCTCCGCCAGCCCCAGGCTGCGCAGACATGCCCACAGGCGGCTGGACTCGTCCCAGCGGGAGTCGGAGCGGAGCGGAGCGGAGCCGCGCCGCGACCTGCAGCACATCAGCGACCGGGAGAAGGTGGACGGTAAAAGCTGCTCCGGGTTCTCCTCTTTCCCTCAGAAAACCCCCAAATTATAGTTAGCTATAGCTAGTTTCACCAAGTTTATAACTTGGTCAGACTTTGAGGATTTAGTTCATGTTTTAGAGGTTAAAAACTACTCCGATTTGTTTTCTAAATTCGAACTTATTACTTTACAGTTAAAACCGCAATGATTTTTATAAAAATTCATTTTCTAATATATCACTGATGTGCCCGAACTGTGGCTGGTGCAAGGTTCAGGATCCAGCCAGGAGAAACCAAAGTGAAACAGCCTGGAGAATGAGATGTGGTAATAAAGCGTCTGGTGGATTCTGGTGATCTGAGGACAGATCTGATGGTTCCTCTGTTCCTCCTTCTGTGCACCTCTTTGTGTTCGGCCTGTGCATGAGATGAAATGGTGTTTGCGTCACACACGCTCGCACACACACCAAATGTGCATCACAATTGAGCCTTTCACACTGGAAAACTGGAAGGAGGGAGCAGTGAGGGAGGAGCAGCAGAGTCGGACATGAAACCAAAGCTGAGACACTGGTTTGCAGAGACTGTTGTCACACATTGATGAAGGGTTTGGAGCTTCAAGGACCTGTTTGGAAGACCTGGAAGGGATGAGTTTGAGGTGTTTCCTCGGGTGGAAACAGGTTCAGTTGCAGCTTCGTCGGCGCAAACCTGACTGAAGCTTCCTCGCTAACCTTGTTTCCGGGTGTTTTATTCCCAGTCGACTGTGGGTTTGAAACCCGAGTGTGTTTACGCTGAGAGTGAACGTGAATTCACCGCTCCAGCCTGGGGGAGACAGATGGAGGCAGATCCAAAGTCATCCGATCGTCCTCCTCCTCCACAAAGGCTGCCGTGTCCTCTCCGGCCCTCCGCTGATCCCTCTGCACCGCGCAGTGACCCCGCCACCCTCCCCACCATTCCTCCACTTTTACAAACGTTACCCATTGTCGATTCAGCTGACTGTCTGAATCAGCAGCGTCAGGGACATTTAAGCAGCCAGCAAAAGCCAAACGTGGACGGATGAGGTGCAAAACTTTATTTCAGGCAACAAGAATCTGCTGATTAAACTTAGATAAGTAAAAACAACTTTGGAGAACAGACGGAACAGTCACAACCTGTTTATGAGCGGCAGCAGCAGCATTCCCACAAACACCCAGAATTAGTTTAAACTGGATCCTGTTAGCTAACACGCTATTCCAGCAGCGGCAAAAAAGACCAACATGCGTGATATTATTAGGTCATGTTAAAAAACCAAAACACAGGCGACATCTGTGCCTGATTAAGTGACTAATTTGGGAGACTAATTTGCTGCCGGGTCCGCAGACCACCTCATTATCACTTCACAAAGACGCGTTTACTTTGAGCTGTGCAGAAACAAACGCTTGAAACACCCGGATTTGCATCAACAGGATAATAGCGTTTCATTACAACCCCCCCCACACACACAGACACGTTTATCGCAGGTTTAACACCTGAAATAAATGCCTGATGTCATTATCTAAAGATAAAGGTAAAAACAAAAAGGAGATATTTTTGCAATGAAGACTGAACATCTGGCGCTCATCAGCCGAACGGCGAAACAGCGACGCCTGGCGGCGACTCGGCGCTACATCAGGCTCAATAGAGGAAGATGAGCCGATGCTGATGCTGTTAGTTGGGATGAAGAGTGGACACTGGATATGTGTGTGCGTGTGTGTGTTTGGAAACAGTGTAAGGCTTGGATGACATCTCACTGTTTTTTGCATGACACGATAAGGTAGATGAAGCCCCAATGCCACAGTTGTAGACTTTTGTGTATATTGTTTGTAAAAATCTGTCTTTTTTTGGATTTTCTATTGATTTATTTCAGTTTTCTGAGGAAAACATTTGTCAGGCCATGCGTATATTCTGATCAATCACTTAAAAACAAAAATGAGGAAGAACTGCAGGCTAACGCAGCTCTGTGACCTCCTTGTGCTGACTGTTTTTGAAGCGCAGGCAGCAGGGTCGCCACGTTTTGGGCCAGCCGACCGTGTCCGGTTGCAGCGTGCAGATGCTGATGGTGATGCGAGCCTTCGTTTAAAGTTTACTTCAGCTGCTGAATATCACATGTCAACACTCGACACCGGCTGCAGTGCGCGTGGTGGCCTCATCGCTCAGACTGGTTACAACCCTTCAGCCCAGTGATGGAGAGTTTGGACAGTCGTAAACGCTTCCTCTGCTGTGTTTACACAACCCTCACAGTTGCTAATATGAAATAAACAGTGTGTTTTAATGCGTTTGCTGTCAGTGTGCAGCGCGAGAGGCCGCGTACACACATTACCAGCTGTTTAAACATGAAAATGACATCACTGAGACCATCAGGCTGTAAAACCCTGCTGGTCAGGTGACTTTCTGGGCTGATCTGAGCTGTTTTCACTAGTGGATCGCCAACAGTTGAAACCTTTCAGACTGTGTGCTGTTTGTCCACTAGGGGCAGCCTAAAGGTCATGACCTCGGCCATCGTTTGTGTCATCTGCTGACAACATTAGGTGCAGAACCCTGATCTTCTGCCGGGCTACAACAAAAATGTGTGTGTTGAATGGGAACGCTGAGTCGTTCCTCGACGCAAACGCTCTGAGGAATGATGTGAAGGTGAACTAAACGAATGTGTGTGTGCTGACAGAGCTGAACCTGGAGAGCAACCCCTCAGACCACCCTCAGGCCACCACCATGTTCCTCAGCAAGTCCCAGAACGATGGTGAGTCTCGGGTTCAGGCCTCCATCCGTCAAACGCTGACGCGGGAGGTTTGACTCGCTGTGTCATCAGAAAGCAGCAGACTCTGCACAGAGCAGCGCTGATCACATGCTAAAGTCACGCCATAGTGATGCTAATGCTAATGTTTAGTAAACAAGGAAGATGCTTTTTTGTCAATTTATGTAGAAATAAAAAAGATTTCGTTTTTTCCTGGTTTCAGACATTCCACGCTTTGCGTTGCCACCAGAAAGCTCATTAGTCTTTATTTTTCTGCTGCTAAAGATTGTGAAAGAATTTAGTTTCTTTTTTTTACAGCGAGAGAAAAACAGAAAAGTGTCTTCATCAATAATGTGAGTCTTTACATTGACTTTACATTGAAACACTTTATATTTGAATTATTCACATCATTCTGTGTGTGTGTGTGTGTGTGTGGTTGCTGTGGGTGGTGTGCAGAACGGGACGCCACGGAGGAAATACAGCTCATGTTCCACTATTTTCCTGGACGACAGCACTCTCAGCCAGCCTCACCTTAAACACACCATCAAATGGTGAAGGAGGGAAGAACAGAGGAAAAGAGGCGACTTGTCTGTCATTTTAACCCATTTTTACCGTTTTCTCCACAGTGTTGCCTTGGCGATTTACTACCACATAAAAAACAGGTGAACATGCAGAGTAAACTCCTGATGATTAGATGACGTTAGCACACACACTGTTGTTATTACGAGGATGATTTAATCCTTTTCAGATGAAGGATTTAGACTTTTTCTCACATTTTGCCCTTTTTTCTCTGGTTCTTCAAACCCGGATGAAACGTGTTTCTCTCCCTCAGGGACAGAGATGGAGGGATGCTGGTGGACATATTTGATGAGAAGCTTCACCCTCTCTCGGTAAGACTCTGGTTCCAGCTCCAAACGCGTGAATTCGTCTGGATTTCCGTCCTCGTCCGTCCGTCTCCTTCCGGCAGAGGTCCGAGGTGCCGCCGGACTACGACCAGCACGACCCCGAGCAGAGGCAGATTTATCGCTTCATCAGGACGCTGTTCAGCGCCGCTCAGCTCACGTCTGAGTGTGCCATCGTCATGCTGGTAGTTCCCCACAGCTGCCCCCCCCCCCCCCCCCCCACACACACAGATGCTTCTTCTGATGGAAACCATGGTCTGGACCAGGTCTACCTGGAGAGGCTCCTGACCTACGCAGAGATCTGCATCTGTCCGGGGAACTGGAGGAGGATTGTCCTGGGCTCCATCCTGCTGGCCTCCAAAGTCTGGGACGACCAGGCCGTGTGGAACGTGGACTACTGCCAGATCCTGAAGGAGATGACCATCCAGGACATGTGAGTTCCATTCCCAGCAGGGAAGGAGAGCTGGATGCAGCCCGGCTGTAACGATGGTCCCTCCTCCTCCGTCAGGAACGAGCTGGAGCGCCAGTTTCTGGAGCTGCTGCAGTTCAACATCAACGTGCCGTCCAGCGTCTACGCCAAGTATTACTTTGACCTGCGCTCGCTGTCGAAGTCCAGCAACCTGAACGTCCCCCTGGAGCCGCTCAGCAGGGACAAAGCCCAGCGACTGGAGGTGCATCTTCTGTTCCCAGTGCCGGAGGTTTGGGCGCCCCCTGGTGGGAGGGGAAAACTACAGGAAAAGCCTCCTGATCTCCCCACTGACCGTGACGCGTCTGCGCGCAGAACCTGATCTCCTTTTTGTCCTCCTAACAGGCTATTTCCAGACTGTGTGACGACAGGTTCAAGGAGATCAGGAGAGCTGCAAGGAAGCGCTCAGTCAGCGCCGACCATCTCTGGGTGAGCCGACGGGTTCCCGCCATCCTCTCCTGAGCTCGCTGCTGCTGGTAACATGGAGGCCTGTTGCAGCAGCCGACGCCGGAACTGCAGGACATTTTCAGGAGGTCCTGAGGTCAGAAATACCAAACGTTGGGCTGAAAACCTCCATTTTCTGGTTTACGGTGTTTCTAGTGTCGACACCCAGGTAATCAGACTAAAACCCAGACTGCAACCCAAACACCAAGACATCGACCCGTTTCTGGGAGACTAAAACAACAAAGGGACGTTTTTCACTGATTTGGGTTTAATCTGAACGAGGCTCTTTAAACGCTCTGGTTTCAGAAGCACACTGTGTATTTTTTATTACTGTTTATTAATTTTTTTCATCATGGAACAACACCTGGCATCGTGTATGTTTGTAACAAATTAAAAGTCACATGACCAGCGGCTTTCTGTCCATGAATCTGTTGAAAATGGAACTAAAAACGCAGTAATTTTACACCAGCGACACCGTGGTCAAACACAGCCTCTTTTATGACTGACGGTCATTCATGTCAGAGACGCTGGGTGACGGTGACGGTGATGGGTGGCCTATAAGGAGGCAGCTCCCAGCGAGGTCGGCTCTACTCCGACATCTCAACAATGCTTTGATGGCCGCCTGGTAAGAATAGCTCGCTCCCTCCAAAAGCCGCCGCCGCCGCGGCGAGCCGCAGTCGCTCCCGGAGCGGCGTGAGGAGACGATGAGCCTGAGCTGCGTTTGACACCGGTTGGATCCGAAGGTCTGAGGAAGATGAGGCTGAGCGCTCTGCTCTTCATCACGCTCGGTCGCAGCGTCTCGTTCCTGGGTGAGAACAAAGTCGTCGAGGTCGTGTTGAGGTCAGCGCGCTGGTTTACACGTGACCTGGACGCAGTGATCTCTTTAATCTGCATGTAAACGCGTACGGTTCCATCCGCAGAGGTCAAAGGTCAAGGATTGGGATACTGGCTGTTGGCCAGCCGAGTGTGTGCGGTGCTCCTCGGTTGGACTCATCGTTCATCCTGAATAAAGTGAGTGAAGGCTCCACTCTTGAGGCGTAACCGCGATCTTCCCTCTCAGGTAAGACCTGGTGGACTCTGCTGCTGGGTTTGCGCCTGAGCGTCCTGCTGCTGCTGGGCTTCAGCCTCTTCAGCGACGAGCAGGAGCGCTTCGTCTGCAACACCATCCAGCCGGGCTGCTCCAACGTGTGCTTCGACGCCTTCGCTCCCGTGTCCGTCTTCCGCCTCTGGCTCCTCCACCTCGTCCTCCTGGCTCTTCCCCATCTGCTCTTTGCCACCTACGTGATGCACCGGCTTCTGACCGCTCCGGGTTCCGGAGGCGGTTCACCGTTCAGCTCTGGCTCGTCCCAGGGAACTGTCCCTTGCGCGGGAGCCAGCTCCAGGAGCCCGGAGGAGCGCGCTTCTACTGCGCGTACGTCCCGGTGGTGGTGGTCCGGATCCTTCTGGAAGTTGTTTTCGGGGCCGGCCAGTTTCACCTCTTCGGTTTGTCCTTTCCAAAGAGCTTCCTGTGCTACGAGGCCCCCTGCACCTCGGGGGTGGAGTGCTACATCTCCAGACGCACCGAGAAGTCCCTCATGCTCAGTTTCATGTTGGGCGTGGCCTCGCTCTCCATCCTGCTGAGTTTGTTTGATCTGCTGGGCTCCGTGAAGGCGATGGTGAGCTGGAGGAGGAGGAGGGAGATGCTGGCGGAGGAGATGATCAAAGGAGAACAAAGCAGCGTGATTACGGCGACGACCATGGCTGAAGACAGCGATAAAAGCCCCGAGTCCAACAGTCCCGACAGCAGAGATGCTCAGGTGGACACACCTCCCACTCCCACCAGCACTCCAGCACCTCCTCGGTCGGTCCTCCACAGCCGGGTCGGACCCCCGCTGTCCCCTCGGCCTGACAGGGAACCACTGAGGGACCCAGCACCAGTGGGGGGGAGGAAGCCGGCCCAGTACGGTCCAGCCGGGACAACCTCGGGCCAACAGTCTGACGGCGAGGCTCCAGACAGACGAGCCTGGGTTTGAGCGGTGGCAGCGTCAAAGGGTTCCCAATCCTTTGTTCTGTCTTTGGTTTTCAGACGTGTGTTTTTTGCTGTCCTCACACTTCCCCTCTTTGGAAAATTACAATTAAACCCTCATTGTTTGACTTTGACTTGTGTTCATGTTGTGTCGGCTGAGAGTTTAAAAACGCAGAAAGCAGACGGTGACCTTGAGGGAGGAGGAGTTCAAGCGCTCAGCTGTTCTCTGGAGCTGCTACGACAGACACGTTTGCGTGACCTCTGACCCCTACACGTCTTCCCTGTGACCCGGAGGCCACGTAGCTCAAAGCCAACCCTGCTGGACGACAACAGGCTGTTCACCCTCTCACCAGAGTTCCAGACTTTGTCAACAAGCTGCAGATTTGTGTCCATTTTCCCAAACACGGAAAAAAACGACTGCAGGAAGGACCAGGCGGTCCGGCCCAGGTGGGCTTGACCAACAACAAACATAGACCAGCTGAACACAGAGGCTCCTCTCTGGCAGCGGACATGTCAGTAACTCGCCCCGAGCAGCCGTGACCCCAACACATGCCTCATAGCCTCGTCATTCTTCTTCAGCTGTGGTATTTGGAGCAGCTAAGCTGCCCAGAAACACTAGCGACCCTGCTGCCCCCCCGTGGTCCATCAGGTGCCTGAAGAAAGGGCTGCACCATCACCGTTCGAGGACGGAGGTCACGCAGGCGAACCGGCCGACCTCTCAGACCTACGTCAAGCCAAATCCACACCAAGGTGGTGACAGGAGGCCGGCGTGTATCTGTAGAAACTGACCTGCCAGCATGTCTTCAGTCAGCTGTGCCCTTGGCTCCGTCCCCGCTGGCATATCTGTTCCACCACATGGAGGAGTAGCGCCCTCGGCCGGGTCGCAGAGCTGCACTCGTCATACCTCAACTGGACACGACAAATGCGGAAGAACGTGACCAAAAGCACATGCACACCATAACACTGGATGGGCACCAAGTTTGACTGACCTGTTTACTGATTAATCGTAAAATCAGCAGCACCATCCCCACGCTAACGGTGGACGGACCAGACTGCTGAACAACAGCTGAGATTTATCAGCTCCCGAAGCTGCTCAGGTGTGTTTTGATCACGTTTTAGCTCCACCTGAGAAAACCTGAGAAAAAGTCTGTGGTTACCTCGACCTAACTTGGGTCCTTCCAAACCATCGAACACCGAGCTGGCCTACAATCGTTTCCCCACTAGCGCTCGACTGGATTTGAGTTGATTAATCGTCCTGGTGCCATCAAGTCAGTCCTGATCGTAGAGTCGCGTTTACTCCCCTCTAGTGGACACACGGTGAATAACAACTCACTCCAAAGAAATTAATAGGAAAACATTAATGTTGATTTATAGGAAAAAGTAAGCTTTCATAGAAATATACGCACTGTTTCCAGACCACAATAAAATTCAGAACAGACGGGCTGGAAGCTGCGTTTACATCAGTCCAGAGAGGAATCTTCAGAGCTGGAGCGTAACTTCTGCCTCCATCGATCTCCCGCAGCCTCAGCTGCAGCACTCGGGCCTTCTGGGTGACAGACGGAGCAGATTAAGAAGTTTGGAGAGAAAACTCAACATTGGGCACAGCAGCACATCAGAGGAGACGTTTGAGGCATCAAAAATATCGATCAGGCTGCATCCTCTTCAGCTCCGAGGCTGCAGTCGAGATGAAGGAGGGGGTGGTGGGTGGGTGTGGTGGCCCCTGATGGTTTCAGCTCAACAACAAAATCCATTCTGGCCTCCTTTGATGTGGATGATGGATGGGAGCGTATCGGTTAAATGGCTGCAAGGCTTCATCTTTGTATTCCAGCCGACCAAACACGCATCGTCCTAAACGAAAACAGTAAAAATAAAATGATGGCGACCAGAAGTTGCTACAACAAACGACTTAGAGATAAACGAATAAATTGAAAATCATAAAAACGTGAAGGATTACCTCTGCCTTTTAGAAGATCAAAGTGCAATTTCCCCAGTGGCCTCTGGAGGGAGACAAATGCCAACTATATTTAGAATACCTGGACAGAGGATGGGTTGAACTGCCGCAGGAAGAGAACGTTCTACTTTTTTTCCAGAATCTGCTAAGTTTGTTAATTACATGTTAACCAAAATCAAAATAAAATGCTCTCAGTTTACAGATTTGTTTTAATCATCAATACGAGTAATATCTTACAGACTAAGGTTGAATCCTACTCCTGGAACACTGGTGTGAAACGAAGACTGAGGCCGTACCTGAGCTTCCTCACATCTATGCTGCAGAGCAACTCCCAACGGGCAAACATGACCCCTGACCTCTGACCTCTACACCTCTCACCCTGCATGACTTTTGAGACATTCGTGTAAAATATTTCCTGCGAACGTTGTTTAAAAAAAGGCCGCCTGAGCCAGAGCTTTGTTTCGGCGCTGCTCTGAGCTTTCATGTTTCGTTCTGCACATTATTACATTTCTAAATGTTTTATTGTTTACTGGCAGGTGAAGGTAAAAAACTGCTGTCTGTTTATACATCCTAATATTTATATTTACTTTCACTGAAAGCACAAATATGAGCTGAAAAGTAGTTTTAAGTATTTGTTTATATCGACAAACTATGAGATACTTAAAAATATGGAATAAATCATTTCCCCAGGCCTCTTTCCGTCCCCTCGAGAGTGAGTTTCGTCTGCTTTTGACAGCTCAGCTCTGTTTCAGAGCTGTAGTTCCCAGCATGCTTCAGGGCAGCAAACAGCCAGCTCGTCTGTCTCTCGTGAGTCGTATCTGTCAGGCAGAAGAAACATTTGCTTTGGATTGACAATAGTTGTTATGGGAATGAAAATACTTCCCGCTCCGCTCTGAAATGAGAGGTCTCGGCTGCCTGACCTTTACCGACCACATGCGGCCCGAGCAGACTTCCTAACCCAATTACTCCCAAACAATCTGTGTAGGGCGGCTAATTAGGACGTCTGACAAAAGTGCATTCGTGAGCAGCCAAAAGAGAACCGATGGAGAAGAGCCGGGTTATCAGAAGTCGACCAATCAGAGCTCGTCCTGGAGAAGACGGATGGAGCTTGACCTCTCAACCCGTTTCCTCAGTTTGAAAGCTTGAGGGTTCATGCTCATCTCCTCTGTCACACACACACACACACACACACACACACACACACACACACACAGGAAGTTACCCTGTCACATGGCTGACAAGCAGCTGCAGAGTCATTTGTTTCCATTTGATTGAGCAAACAGGAGCTTCTGTCTCCTGAATCTGGATGCAGTCGTTGACTTGACACATGTCAAACCTCTGAAACGCTGAGACCTCAGCGGCAGCTTTTCACCTGACAGAACTGAAACAAACAGCAGAAACACTTTCAGTTTGACAAGTTAAACATTTTACTCGTAAATGTCGTCACTGGTTTGTGTGAAAAGGTTTTGTTCTGTGATGTTAGCAATCTTCTTCTCTGCAGAAAATATTGTATTTTATTCTTTTTGGACCATCAAATGAAGTCGACGTGTACGTGTGAAACAGCAGTAAAACGTACTCGGACGGGCTGGATGGGCTGGAGGTCCCTGCGTTGGCCGCTAGGTGGCAGCACAGCCCAGCTTCACTCGGTTCCTCGTTGACCCGAACATATCCCGCAGCTTTAAATGACAGGTGTCCGCGCCCCGAGCGGTGGTGGAAGATGCCACTGACACAGGGGACAGGCACGGGGAGGACGCACGCTGCACTCCTGCAAAGACGCACCAGAGAGGGAGTCCGCCTGAGCCTGCAGGAATAGCCAGCACTCCCACGGCCCCAGGCCGATTGGCATTGTTTGGAATGATTAAACATGCTAAACAGGATGGGGTTAAAGCTGCACGATTAGCCCAACAGTGGGTTTAACCGTGGACAAAAGTCACGCGTTAATGCGGAGAATTGGGACCACCTGTAGCGGCCCTTCGCCATTCTGATGTCGCTCCCCGAGAGTCTCAGTGTGACAGCTGCAGCCTAGAGGAGGGTTAGTCAAGATTACACCTCCCTGGAGATGCCAGAGCTCCATCTCACCGCTAAATCCGACACTTGGGCACAAAAGAGACGGAGTTTCGGCGAGAAGGATCAGGACCCACAAGGAAAAGTTCCATATAAACTGTTTTATTCTCAAAATAAAATCTTCTATAGGTGAAAATTATACATATTTACAATCTGGTAAAATTTGATATACAAATATACAGCGAATGTACACAAATAATTATATAAATACATCTTAGGCGGACCCGTATGAGACCGTTTTAAGGCATTGACGACTGTTAGTCCACAGCGGTTCTGGAGGAGGGAGCCTCGGCTGTGGCGGACACCCTCTCCCCGGGGGGGGGGGGGGGTCTTGTCAGCTGTACGCATTCAGTTCAGCGCAGATAAGACTCTGCATTCTTCGCGCCAGGTGCATTGTTCTGCCGCTGACAGTCTCATTATTTAAATAGAAGCCATTAGGCGCTCATTAATGTGCTAATTACAACATGCTGATGGACAACTCCGGCACAATTACCCCCCTCCCCCCACGGACCAATTCTACTGAAACTCGTGCACGTCATTTTGGATAAGGCAAGAAGGAATAGTTTGACCCAAAGTTCACATTGGGGGAGCGCCCAGCTGGGTGCTCACGTTGGACCGGCGTAAAGCCCTCAAAACGCACTCTTTGGGCGCGCGCGTTGTCCCAAAGAGCGGACGTGCGCGGATTCTTCAGCGTCAAAGGACATGAGACGCGCCCGAGGCCCCTCGGGGCCCTGCGTTCAGACCCGGGACAGTGGCATCTGCTTGGGGCAGGAGACGGAGCTGGCCGTGCCGGAGCGCCAGGTGAGGCCGGTGCTCACGTCGCTGTACATGGACCCGGCCGAGGCTTTGCTGCCCCAGCAGCACCGCGTGCAAAACGTCCTCCACGAGTCCAGAGTTTTCCCCGACCAGATCCAGACCCCCGACGTGATCCCCACCAGGAGGCACATGAAGTATTTCAGCATGAACACGGCATAGTCCGGCCTGGGTCGGCTCGGCTCCGTCAGGCACGTGCAGTTGTGCGCAATTTCCCACGTCTCCCGGTGGTGCTGCTCGTAAAAGTAGCAGGCCACGATGACCGTGGCCGGGACGGTGTAGAGCACCGTGAACACGCCGATTCTGATCATGAGCCGCTCCAGCTTGTCGGTCTTGGTGCCGCCCTGCTTGATGACGCTCCGGATTCGGAAGAGCGAGACGAAGCCGGCCAGCAGGAACATGGTGCCGATGAACAGGTAGATGACCAGCGGCGCCAGCACGAACCCGCGCAGGTTGTCCAGGTTCTGGTTGCCCACGTAACAGATCCCGGCCACGGAGTCGCCGTCCACCGAACTGAGCGCCAACACCGCGATGGACTTCAGGCTGGGGATGAGCCAGGCGGCCAGGTGGAAGTACTGCGCGTAGCTGGCGATGGCCTCGTTGCCCCACTTCATGCCGGCGGCGAGGAACCAGGTGAGCGACAGAATCACCCACCAGATGGAGCTGGCCATGCCGAAGAAGTAAATGAGCAGGAAGACGACGGTGCAGAGCGCCGGACCCGTGGTGTCGTAGTGGATGTGCTCCGCGCCCGCGTCGCGGCTGCACGCCACCTCCTCGTGCCCCGCGATCAGCCTGACGATGTAGCCCACGGACACGAACATGTAGCAGGCGGAGAGGAAGATGATGGGCCGCTCCGGGTACTTGAACCTGTCCATGTCGATCAGGAAGGTGGCCACGGTCGCGAAGGTGGAGATGAAGCACAGGACGGACCACAGGCCGATCCAGAAGGCGGTGAAAGTTCTCTCCTCCGGGGTGAAGTACGGACTGTGGCACGGCATGGCGCAGTTCAGGATCTGTCCCGTCTTGACGCGGCTGTGCAGCTGCTGCGCGTCGCTGCTCAGCGGCACCATCGGGCCGCGGCAGAAGCAGCCCGGCTCGCAGGGGGGCGTCGCTGGCTTGTGTTTACCCGGGATGACGCGGCCACCGCCGGGCTTCTTGCGGGGGTTGTACGGCTTCAGAGGTCGGTTGGTGGGCTTGGCCACCACCGGCGCAGCCGTGGTGGTCTGGCTGCGGTTGTAGTCCATGCACAGCGTGTCCTTGTTGCCTTGCTCGGGCAGCAGCTCGCACCTCATGCGGTCCGGCCACGGGAAGCCGTACTGCCTCATGAGCGGAGCGCAGCCGGCTTTGGCCCGCTCGCACACGCTCCTGCACGGCGGCAGAGGCTTCTTGTAGTCCTCCAGGCAGATCGGCGTGTACATGCTGCAGAGGAGGAAGCGCAGATCAGGCGAGCACTTGATCTCCACCAGCGGCCAGAACTGGTGCACCTCCAGGCCGGCTTCGTCCTGGGTGTCGTGGTTGAACTGGTTGGGCATGTAGGTGTGATTGTAGCCGATCCCTTTGCAAAGAGGCACGGTGATCTCCTGGCACTGGCGCTCCTTGGCCGCCATGCAGCCCGCTGTGGACAGGACGAGGAGCAGCAGCACGCACGGCCCCGGGATGCTCCGGTCCATCGTTGCCGCCCGTGCGTGATTCTTCCTCGCCAAAGTGCCAGCGAACTTGCGCTTTGCAAGTCGGCTGCAGCTGCAGATTAATCCAGGCACGCTGCTGAATTCATGCTAGACGGCATCAAAGCTCTCAGCGGCTTTAAAGCGAATAAAAAAATAAAAATCTCCTCCTAAAAACAATTTAAAAAAAAAGGAAACCACGCGCTGTATCCGCGCTCAGCTGGGATCCTGGCAGCCTGTGCGCGCTCTCTTTGTGTCGCTGCAGCGCCGCGTCTGCTTGTGCACGCTGCCGGGCACGCTGGCTTTTATACCCGAGGAGCGAGGCCACGCCCCCAGCAGGGGCGGGAAGAGGGAAAAAGTCAACGGGCCCTTCTGCAGCTATTTGTTTTGAAACGTGCCCCTGGAGGAAGGGCCGCAATCACTGTCTCGCACACGCACGGATGCGCCACACAAACCTCACAGACGCAAACGGAAGAAAGACTGTGAATATTGTCTTTACTGACTGATGCAAGAAGGTTCTGAATGAAAACCAGTCACGCAAACTCCATCTTCCCCTAAAATGACCCTTTTTTCATTCTTTGTAGCCGTAAATCCCCAAACAGACATGAGCCTGTGAAGGGAGCGCACGGCTGCTGCAGAGCTGCGCTCGCGCTCCATGGCAAGGGCGTCCGGATGTTGACGAGTGTGTGAAAACCAGGCGCTGGTGTGTGGATGTTGTGTGTCTGCATGACTGTTTACAAGCCAGCGGAGGCAGAATGTGCGTGCGTGGTAAAGGAGGTTAATGTGGTCTTTTTAGCCCACAGCAGGCGGTTTTCTTAGTCCACAGGGAGGGGGGGGGCGGGGTTGTCTTAATGCTGGTGCCAATGTATTAGTCAGAGCCTGCTGGGCCAGTGATTAATGTGACACACCACTGGGCCAGACACACAGGCCACTCTGTGTGTGTGTGTGCGTCTGTTTTTGTGGGCAAACATTTTCCAAGCTTAGCTAAAGAAAATAAGCTAACACGGGCAGACACACCAATACAAACGCCCTAATTAAACTCATTCACACTTCTTATTGGATTCAGCAGCTTCAAATGGATCCGAGGCGGGACGGCAGACGGGCAGCCCGCTTCCAGCCGCCGGTTTTCATCTCAGCCAATTAGCCTCAAACGCTAGTATTGTTGAAGGATGCTTCATTTGACCTGGACAGCCGCTTGTTTGTTTTCCTCTGCCTGGCAAACAATTCCCACTTTATGGAGAAACTGGAAGCAGTAGGAAAGCTGTGAGGTTTAAAATCATGTTTGCTCCAGAACTTAGCTGGCAAGGATGGGGTCGCGGGGTCACGCAAAATTCAGAAGGATCTGCCGCCTATCGTCTATGCAGCAGCTGCAGAAACACACACACACACGCTGCAAAACACGTGTGTTGTGTCTGCAAGGACCAGAGTCTGTCACAGTCTGCTGGGATTCCTCCATTTTTCTTTGTTTTAACGGCGACTTTCTTGCAAACGGATCCAAACGCCACCGTTTTGCTTCGGGGAAACATGCATTTATCGTCCACCGCATTTTACAGCACTGTCATGTGGGTAAAGGTCTCATCGCTTGGCTCTTTTATTTACTTTGAGTGGTGTCCAAACGTGGCTCCGGGGACGGCTGCTGCTGGTTTAGGGCCGGTCCAGCTATGGGACGCAGGCGAAGGTGGCACAAAAACAGGTGCCTGGCTCCTCCCACCAGGGCCCGCAGAAGAGCATCGGTTACAGCCGCGGCTGCTATCAGCGTGGAACCAGTATCGATTAACACGGCTGATAGTCCGGCCCCGACCGCGCCTTCGGCGGTGGAAACGGCAGGTTTAGGGTTTCGCGCTGGCCCCCTGCATACCACATTTAAAGGAGTGGAAATGGAACTACAGCATCTGCGTGGAGGTCCGTGTCGGCGTTTTCAGGGCGGCCACCCCAACGCTCCTCCATCTAACCTCCCTCCTTCCTCCTGTTCCTCCCAAGGTTCTCAAAGTTCATGACGCACAACAATAAGCTGATTCTGAGAGGAAGGAGGGGTTCTCACAGAGTCACTGAGGCATGCACTGAAACTTTGTTTGTCTTAATAACGTCCTCCTGGGAAGTTCTGCCTCCTTCTTCTCTAAAGCTCCGCTATTGTTCTAGCGATGCCTCGATTTTAGGAGCTCTGCTGCTACGAAGACACAACCTTCACAGCCGCTGAAACAGTTAAACTCCTCATTCGGGGAGGACTGAACAACTACACCCAAATTTAAAGTGTTCCTGGCGGTTCTGCTCACGAAGCCCGTCTGGTAGCCGTTGACCCAGTTGACCCTGCAGAACACACCAGCAGCTTTATGTGTCAGGATGGAGCAACGTCACGGTTGGACGACCCGCACGAAGGAAGACATGAAATCGTTGGGTGATTTGATCAGCGGCCTCGGAGAGCAAACCCCAGGACTTTGTTCTCTTCTGAACAAACATGACGCCTTTGTGTTCCATGCTGCTGGAGCCAATAACCAGCCTGACCCAGTTTCACCCAAGCAAACACCTCCTCGCTATCTTTATGAAGTGGGAATTAAATAAATAAAGTGTTCCTTTGCTCCCCAGGGCCACTGACTTCATTTAAAACACCATGAGTGTAATTAAATCTGACATATGACTTGAAGATAAGACGCGGAGACGCTGCTGACTTGTGAAGATGTTGACGTTCCTCACGTTTGGACGCCGTCTGTCAGACGCCACCCCCGGTCTCAGGGGCAATGGTGCTCTTACTTAACTGTTGCAGGCTGGAGGAGAAAGTTTGAACAATCAGACGAGAAACAAGGGAGAAAACAGAGAAAACGCTGAGAAAACATTACATCCGCTCATCCTGCTTAATGCTGCCTGATCATGTTTCAGGTGAGGCTGATGGACACACTCACGCTATTGGGTGAAGGTCTGTGATCTTTAGGGCGCGACATGAGAAACGAGTGTGTTAGTGTGTGTGGAGGCGGCTCGGCTGGTCACTGATGGATGGAGAACTCCCTCCCTCCCTCCTTCCTTCCTTCCACAGGTTAGATTCCTCCACAGCTTGTTGGTGTTCAACTGACTACTAATCAGCACGCGCACACACACACACACACACACACACACACACACACACACACACACACACACACACACACACACACACCTGTGGATGTGTTGACAGGCTTTTTGTATTGGCTCACCTTCCTTCCGCTCATTAACCAGAAGCAAACACTGACACACAACCCTCCCCTCAATCAGTCTGCTGATAATGACAGCCCCCCTCACCCATCCCCAACACACACACACACACACACACACACACACACAGGTTGGGGCACTCACTGGACACATTCTCCTCCATCATCCTAACCTACCCTCAGCGTAAACCAAACCAGAGTCCAAACCCTCAAACACCCTCAAGTGCTCTAAAACTCGGTTTATATGGTGAGCGAACCAGAGAGAAAACTGGAGAGAAAACAATACAAATTTTCCTTTATTTGCAATCAAACGCCAAAAATGAATGGTTCTGCTAAACGAGGCGCCGTCTGCCTCCATCAGCAAGGCGGACGAATCGATACCCGATAGCTCCAAGAACACCCTGGAGTCCTGGATCAGGGCCTTGTGCAAAGGGGAGATAATTTTCACTTCTGGGCAGATTAAAGCAGCTGCCAGAATCGGAACATTTGTCTCCCCTTGTCTCTGCCTCCCTCCCTAATCCATCCACGCTGCAGTTTACATTTGGAAGGTGCCAGATCTGTCTCGAGGGCGCTCCAGAGAACCCTTCTAAACCGCCACTTGTTCCCTGGCGTCATTAAGGCCCCGGGCCGACAGGACGCCTGTTCTGAACGGCTGCAACTGGAAACAGCGAGGGCACGTTTATAATTACGGCCTTTCTCCAGCGGCGGTGACGTCGTCCGCGTGGTAAACACGCTTATGTGCTTAGCACAGACCCGAGGATTCATTAGCGGCCGTGACGCCAGCCTCGGAGCTCGACTAGCTCGGACTTGTCGCTGGTTTTTACGAGCAGTTTGCCCTCAGAAGGGAGCGTGTTGCTGTGGCTGTTCCTGGCGGGAGACACGGTGACGAGGTGGGAAATGCGTCCACGCTGAAAGCCATTAGTGTTCTGTTAATGTTTGGCCTGTGTGGAGCCAACCGTGCCAACCAGAGGTGACAGCCTGCAGCTTTGTCCGTCCCACTGCTGCCCCACGTGCGTCGCGAGCGTTTCGAACAAATTAACTCTGTTTCTAATTCAGCACAAATCAGTCTCAGGCTGGTTAACACACTCTTTAAATAACAACCTGCTCGGTCAAGGACGCTGGCAGTAACACGCCTTTAATGTAACATTCTTCCTAAACTTGATTTAAGACGATAAAGGCGTGTGTGGCTCTCACCTGCACGGGCCTAATAAACAGGAAGCTTTAAAATGGATTAAACTTGGTGTAGTTCATTCAGGAGCAATGAACTGTGGGTAAGTGAGAGGAAACACCTGCACAAACTGTATAACAAATCCAGCAACTTTCAAAATAAATCACTTGTAGAGACGATAAGCAGGAAATTGTAGATTTATATAGACTGCTCACTCATTAAGGGACTGGAAAACGCACTGAAATCTGCATGTGTGTGTGTGTGTGTCGTGGCTCGACTTTTCTACAGGATTTTGGTTGAATTATCCGTGAACCTGTTCTCTGTGCCGGCTTCCAGCAAATGCTTCATCCAACACGGATTGGAAGCTGCTGAACGTGAATTCCTTCCTCCGACACCTCTGGCGGTGATTTGTGATGGCGCCATTGAGAAACACCACATTTATCTGAACAAGTCTTCCAGTATTTACACTGAAACCCTCCCATTAACTGCCGCTCAAATGGAGTCTTTAACATTTGGGATCAGCTTCCCCAAGAGCACTAAAGCTGGAAGTGTAAATGTTTTAAAAAGAGATAAGTAGGACCCAGCCCCCCCACCCCCCACCCCCCCTGCACCTTGTTCTGTCCTTCTTGGGGAATTGAGGATTTGGCAGCGCTCCCTCCTCTTAGTCAGGTCGGCCTTGTCTTTCTTCCTTCTTTTCTTCATGCTGCTAGTAAACCTGTTGGCCCTTCTCTACCGCCGTCTTTCTCCCTGCTGAATCCTTGGAGCCGCTAGCCTGGAAAAGCCATTTAGGACGGATATCAGATGATGTGTAATTTGGGCTTAAAATAACATGTTCGCGTTGCGCGAGTCCGAAGAGTCTGGTATTTACTCGAGGGTTTAAGTGGCCTCGTTTCACTCATTTTGGTAAAAAGCCGACTAGTGTACACATTTGCACAGACAGGTTAATAAACACCAAGCCACACACGTTCAGGAAGACGCTTGCAGAGATGTCCCACACAAACACACACATCTGCAGAGAGGGTAAACACAGTCAAGCTCACACACACACACACACACACACACACACACACACACACACACACATGCAAGTGTTCCCTGCTAATATTTACCCATGTTAGCCCCTTAAGTAAAAGCTTTTTACACATTTACCCAGACTCAGAGCATGCCCGTGCATGATAAACGGCACATTGGGGCCATGTTGTAGGAACTTTGTTCGTTTCTTGGGTGGTAGCAATAATTCGGAATCTCCTCTAAAGTGGTCAGCCTTGTTCTGCGGTCCCGTCGGGCATCTTTGAGCTCCCAGTTGGCCTCGATCATGTGCTCCCAGGTCGGGGTGTTGGCTGCCGTCTGGACAGAACGTACACATTCGCTTCTGGGGGGGTCGATACATTCCTCACGAAGGTGACGAGTCGACCTTGACCCAGGCCAAACTTGGCAACCTGTCGACCCAACAACACCCACGTTCAGCCACAATCCCTAGTTCTCACGTTCCTACACGCGTGTATGCGCAGTTACTAGCATGCAGACTGATCTGTTTGTAAGCTTAATTAATTTATTGAGCTAAACAAAAAAAGCTAACACAGAGACACACAATCACATGTTTGGTGTTTGAAGCGTTGCTGCAGATTATTTGTCGGAGGTCCTACGAGAGCGCAAACACGTGCTGACTGGCTGTTTAGCTTTGGCTAATTAGCACAAGAGTAAACTTACTACAATTACAAAGTGTTGAATGTTTACAGTCTAATTTTGCCCAATCATAAATGAAAACACAAAAACTAGTGTGGAGCAATAAATTTAAAATACAACTCATTTGTGTTCAGATATCAGCAGTGTTAAGCTAAACAGCTACACACTGCTAAGGTTTGCTCTTTTTTACTGTTGTCACAAAGCTTGCAATGAATTTATTGAAGTAAATAAAGTAATCCAGAAAAATAAAGTAATTCCACATATTTAGCCAATCACGAGTGGTAGATAAACAGCAACAGCTGCGCTAACGACTAGCGGCTTCCAGTAAATGATTATATCACAAGTGCAGGCAGAGCCGTTTTTACGACAGTCCGGTTATCTTCCGAGGAGCGCTATCTATGGAATGGCATTCCTGAAGCCCTGGAACCGCAGCCCCTGTGCAAACTCCAGCTATGTCATTCAGCAATGATAAAGCGCCCACTGCAGCATAATTAACCTTACCGCACCCCAAATAATTCTGACAACAGGTGTGTTTAGCACAGCGGCCCACCAGCGGCAGGGCCTCTTGGTGCGATAGCGCTGTCAAAGGCTAACCGATCCTACGAGTGATGGTGCAAATGTTCAGATACACACAGACCAGCCTGTCTACCAACGAGGCGTGTTTCTGGGTTGGTTTTTTTTAGAGCAGTTGTAAGACACGAAAGTCGTGAAAAATGTCTGTTTCTGTCGATTAGCTTGTCATGAACCTACGAGCATGATGGATTCATTCCAAAGCAAGAAGAACCTTGAAAAGCCTTGCCTTGAGTGTGAAAAGCAGAGCTGAGCCCTGAACTCGGCTCCAAAGGTCGCAGACGTTGACTCACAGGCACTCCTACCCTTTCTCTCTGGGCTCCTATGGCACAGACGCTCCACATTTAGAGACACAACCCTAAATACATAAAGGCTTTTATGTCGTATGGTATGCAAACATCTGGTCCTGCCCAGACAACAACCCACTAATCTGGACGGGCCGAAGGTAGCTGTGGTAACGCCACGTGTTGTGGCGCTGCGCCGATGGCTGCGTGAAGACTTAGAGGATTTAAATCACTGTTTGCAGAGCAGGAAGGAGATAAATAGTATTTAAAAGGCTCCATTAAAGAGACGCAGACGCAGAGCTTTGTTGGCCCTTGATGGATGTCAGACTTGGCAGAAGCGTTCTGAGGGGAAACTAACCGGCGCTCCCATGGCGAGGGATCAGCCATCGTCAGCATCCACTCTCAGGGGCATCTCCAGATTTGAGATGTTCTTTCATCTTCTTAGAAGAAGATCTTTGAAGTGAAGGTGGAACCGGAGGATTCAGGTTTGCAAATGTCCCCTAAACAATAGTGGAATGTGGGACTGTAATGTGGATTGTTCAAGCTGTTAAAGATCCAGTGTCCCTATCCTTACGTGTTGTTGACACGAGGGCCGCTTCCATGGCAACCGGCCGCTGTGATTCTCAGTTCCCCTGAAGCTGAAATGTTGATCAGAACAGCAGACAGCGGCTGGGCTTCGGGGGACGACCTCATCCCTCCCTGCGGAGATCTTTCCACGCAGGTCTCGGGGAGGTGATGAGCAAACCATGCTGGAGCAGCAGATGGAGTTTACACGTGCACGCCGGCGACAGGAGAACAGCGGAGTCCAAGCTGATGTCAGACATGAGGAGGAGGCGAAGAACCGACCAGCTCGGCCACACGAGCGCGTGGATGCGGGGTGGCCGGCGAGCGGCTCAACCTCGGCCTTGAGCTGCCAGGGTTGGGTTTCGCCGGCGGGTCTCTTTGAGCCGGCTCACAGGGGATGAGCGGAGATCCTGAGTGCTGCACAGGCGCTTATGAAGGACGCACATTGTTGCCAGCCCTGGGGAGAAAACCGAGCACTCTGGCAACACCGGCGGAATTTCCTACAGCGATGTTATCTCACACAAGACATTTAGCCCCGGCCAAATGAGGTGGGGGGGATAACAGAGGCAGGAGGAGCATGTGGGGGAAGCTGGGGTGTAAATTTATTGTGCTCATTTCTTCCCCGATGAAATCAAGCTTAATTTTTGTCATTTAAAATTCCTCCCAGTTTCCGATAATGTCGTCATGACGATGATTCAGGATTTTGCTCCGTGCCTGCAGAACCGGACTGACCGTAAACACTGGTATAAGCAGATAGAACGCCAAAGTAAATCCCAACTGTAAAACTTGACTCATGGCTGATAAGAAGCCACAAACACGGGTGTCGTGCGCTCACACGCTCGGCAGTTGCACAGACGTCTAGAACCTTTGCTCTGAGGCTTTGGACTTTGTCCATGTGGGGAGATGTTCAATAAACGTCCCTTCACAGACGTCCTCTCCAGTTCAGAGCTTTGTGTCTTTAGATTCTCCCTTATTAGCTGGATTTGACTCGTTTCACCGTAATTTTGAATGAACGCGGCTGAGTGACGGCTGGCCATCACCCAGCAGGCTCTGACGCCTCCGCTGGGCCATCAAACTGAATGGTTAAGAGGTAGCGGCTTGGACCTTTGGATCGCTTTGTTCTCCTGACCTTTGAATTCCAAGATTTCATCCAACCAGCCCGTTTGAATCCTGTTTATAAATCACGGTAGCGGGGCTGCCAAACGTGTTTACACTCCTGTTTAAAATAAGCAGGTGAGAACATCAGACGTGTTTAACGGTAAAACCTCCCTTCAAATGATTAGAAACCGCCTTTTTGAACAGTTTACCTCTGACAATCAGACATTTTTAGGCCAAGTTCGTGCCTGGAGAGGGAGAAAATGTTAAAAATCAACAGCTCATGTGAATTCTCATGCAATATAAAAATAATGGCGATAAAACAAGAAGGTCATAAAGGAAACAGGAACATAAACTCCAGCACCTGTCTTATCTGGGAACAAGCTGCGAGGTGGCAGAAGTGTCTGTATCACATAATGAGTGACAGGAATCACCTGGATTAAAAGGCTGAGTGGATCAACCGGTAAATGTTTTACTCTGGGCAGAAAAGGAATTTAAAGGTCTAAAATTCGGGATAATGATTAGCAAAGAGCCGCCTGCTCCCAAGTCTTTGGATTTAAAGAAAACTTTAACATTAACGGGCGTGCAGCGCTCTCGCGGCGTTCACCCGCTGCAGGAAGTGACAGTGACGCGTGACAGTGATGCCTGATGTCTGCAGACGAGCTGATTTTCAAAAAGGATCCACAGAGTCGGAGGCTGATGCTCCGAGTGGCTTCAGGCTCGTTTCATCGCTGTCACATGCAAACTTTTCTGGGAAAAACTCAACTTTGAGATGGAGTTTTAAGGAAAATACTGCTGGCAGAAACGGCCTGATTCACCTTAGATGAGTCTGGCTGCAAAAAGCACTGCCCCCAGTGGCCCCAGCTATACAGGCCACACCCACTTCTATTCATACAGGCTGCACCAGGTGACCATCGATTATACAGAACAATCAGGTTTCAGTTTTCTTCATAAATATAATAATAATAAAAATCGTGTTATAGCGCCCCCTATAGCAACAGGTCCCAATTACAGCGATGGATCCAGGACCAAAGTCTTTTCTGAAGCTGAGTAAAAAAACCAACCACGCTGGCTCGCCAGACCTCAGATTTACTTTGATTTCTACAGTTTCATTCAAATCTAAATCAAGCAAAGTCCGTAGTTCAAAGAGAGGGGATCTGATCTGCGAGACGGGAGTAACCTGTTTACACAGCAAAGTTAAAGTTCAGCTGTGGTCAGTCTGCATCTGAAGGTAGCAGGAAAACGTGAAATAAAGGTATGAAAGACAGAGTAACAATTTAGGGTGTGACAAAGCTCTCAGTTATTCATTAATAGATAGATTTTGTTTCTATTATTTTGCGTTTGGCAGCAAAATCGTCCATGAACGTTTGAGTTGCAGCACAAAAAGTTAAAGTTTGCTCAGTGCAACTACGAAAGAAAGAAAGATTTCAGACAGATGCGCAAATAGAAGTGCAAAGCTATGAACTTTAAGACAATAAATCAAGAGAAAATATTCCACAAGTATGAAACATACAAACAGAAGGAGTCAACTGAAGGAATTATGAGGAAAGAACAAACGTGTAATAAAAAGAAATCAAACTCCAGGAAATGTGAGCTGCGTGACACTTCTGCCTTTAAAACATAACACGGTTGGCATTGACGGAGCCAACAGAGAGGCTCTGGATACTTACAAACTCCACTTTGTAAACTGTCAGTGAAATGAAGGCAGAAAAACGAAGATCTAAAAATAAAACCGCCGTCGCCGCTACTGTTAACTTACAGGCACAAAAGACAAAGTGACGGCGACACATTCAGCCGTTCCGACACCAACGCTGTTTCCCATAAACATCGGCACAATTCAGCATCTGGTTAGCTTTGATCTGAAGGACACGGCAAATTTTACTAAAGATCAAGATCCCAGGACCTTCCAGGACCGTCCAGGACCATCGTGATCTCTGCCAGGACAGAAGAATTGTTCCTACACACTTTTTTTTGCCCAAGATGCATCCTGTTAAGTTTAAAAAGTAACACGGACTTTATTATACTTCACAGCCATAAAGATGTCAAAATGAAAACAACCTAAATGTTAATGTGTTGTTAGATAGTTAAAGAACAGTTGGAGACGAAGCGACTTTCGAAGGTCACCGAGCAAAAGTCCAATATTTGGATAAGATGTGAATAAACAGTTAGAAAAACAACATGCAAAGTTTCGGCAAATCAAACAAAGCCTTTTTTTTACCTCACTATTTACTCTGGTTTGATGTAATACGTAAAACTGACAAGTATGTAGCAAATACAACGGTAGTTAGCGTTAGCAGTAAAAAAAATTACTGCCAAGTCCAAAAACCAGTTCAAAATATTTACTGATTTACATGAGGAAATGTTACTTTTTTGACCAAATTCCATTCATTAGAACCACAAAAACAGTTTTTAAAAAATACATTTTGAATGTAAATATATTTTTTCAGCGGCTAACTCGTTTAGCAAAGAGTCGGCTGCTAGCTGTTAGCATTTAAGAATGTGCTTGATGTGCTTTTGCAGAAGCACAGTAATGAACTCTAAACGGATTTTTATTTGCCTAAATGAGGCTGCCGCTCTCTTCTTGCTCCTGTTCCGAGTGCTTTTGGGTTCTTTGTGGTACTGCTGATGTGAAAGGATACTTGTTGCTGCCGCGTCTGAGTGAGGAGGCCCGGTCCTGGTCGACTTAGCCGTGTGACACGCGATAGGGTCCAAATCCAACGTGGAATGGCTGCAGGCTTCAACCTGCGCTTAAGAGGGTCACTGCCAAACAAAGGGGGTTCAGTTAGTGGCTGAGAGGCTGCACACACTAGAAGGCCCCGGGGCCGAGTGTATGTGTGTGTGTGTGCGCCGCTGACTGTGTTTTTTAATCAGCAAACATTTCTGAGAGACAAATAGAGCCCGTTTGTTTAAAATAGCCTATTTTCCCATTTCTTGGATGCGTAATCCATCTGAAAACATGAGAAGAATCCAGCTAATAAAAGGATCCATCAGTGCTGCTGGGGGCCATGAATCATGTGATCCCCAGACCAAAGAGCAGCTACTGTTACCGCAGACGCCGCGGCCTCCTCTCTTCACAGCGCAGAGATTCCACTTTCATTCACGCAGCAGCAGCAGCAGCAGCAGCTTCTGCCGGAGCAGGAAGAGGAGGAGGAGGAGGTGGTGGTGGTGGAGGAGGAGACGTCCTGAGGACAGCGACTCACCTCTGGGGCCTCCAACCCTGAAGATGCTGCTGGAGTATTTAAACATGGTGCACAAACCCACACTGGGTGTGCTATCCACGCTGGCACACGCCTCACCTGAAGCTAGCTCAAGGTTCCTGCCTAAGAAATACATGAATGGATGGATGAATGAATGAATGACTGGATGAAGGTGGTAATCAACGGGCGTTTGAGGCTGAGCGTGATTGTTTCTTCAGCCCGGAGCAAAAACTGTGGCTGTGGCCGATTAAATTCCTGCTTCAACACAAAGATCTTCCAGTTCTGCTCTTCAGAAATGTGACGACGCTCATGAATTCCTCACTGTGTCTCCGAGTTTTTCCCACAGAAAGTTGTGAATGTCATCGGACCACATTTGGCATCTTGATTCGGAATGAGCGAAAAAAGATTGACTGACTCGAGGGGTGTGTGTGTGTGTGTGTGTGTGTGTTAGCGCAGTAACGCTCAGGCTGCTGGTGGGGGAACTTTTGTCCCCTCACACCTGCCACCTCTCCTGCTGGGAGGCCAGTGTTCCCAGTGCTGCACTTCCCTGGAAAGCTCTTCTTTTATGACCGTTTTGGGTGAAAACCGCTCCGCTAGCAGACTCTCTGAATGCTCCCACCAGTCTCCTTCCAAGCCCAGACTCTTGTAGTCCCAGTTAAAACACCTCCCAGACCATTTTGGCAGAAGTTCTCCTCAAATCAAGGAATAATTCACCTCTTGAGCCAAATGTGAAGTGCCAGACCTGTGAAGGAACACAGGCTCCGGGTTTTCAGCGCGGCTGGCACGCATCACTCAATGTCAGGCCGTTTCCCACGCCAAAAAGGCTCAGAAGGTTGAAAAAGTTTCCAGTTTTGTTCTCTTTTTCTGCCTCTGTGTTTTTTCACCTCTGTATCTATTTGTCTGCACTTCTTTTCTCCTTCTGCCTGCCCTCCTCCACCTCCTTCTCCACACGTATAACATGTCATTCTTCATCTTTTGTACCTAAGGGCCTTTTTTCCCCATTGAACTCTCTGCCCTCTCCACTCCTTTGGCTCTCCTTTTCCCTCTCAGGGGCCTAATTATAAGCCGGCATTAAATAAAAACATTTATATTTCTCCAAAAAAAAAAAAAAAAAATAGGCTTCTCTCTGGACAATGAAAGCTTGTGATTCTCCCCTCCCTGCTGCTCCCTCTTTCTGTCTCTTTTTCCGCTGAGTGGCCATTCACTGGGGGTCTTTGTGTCTCTTTGTGATTGGCTCGCTGCAGGACTCCTAGGGGGCAGTAATTGTGTCTCATTAAGTCTTACAGTAGTCGTGAGGAGAGTGTAGCGGGGTGGGAAGTGAGGGGGAGTTTGCTGCACAAGGCCTCGCAATTAGAAATCCCAGAGAGCCTGAATGGGAGTCCTAATCAGGCCACAATGGCTGGGGCTCCCTGCCTATTAGGCCAAAAAGGAAGTGTTGCCATTGTCCAAACAAGACACACACTCACACACACACACACACACACACACACACACACACACACACACACAGACACATACCTAGCCAGAATGAGTGTGGCACGGTGGGGATGGATGTAAGTGTGGTGGCGTCATCCTGGAGGCCAATTTGGAAAGATTGGGGGACTTAAGAGAGCTTTTCAATGCCCCTCTCCACACACACACACACACACACACACACACACTCACACTTCCATCCAAATTTCATGTGAAAAGCTTCTCATTAGCGCCGATCAGGACGGACTTTTTTGTTTGCTCATTTGTCGCTGGGAGGAAACCAGAGATTTCGCCATTTTCTGCTAAAAGACTTACATTTTTCACAGTTTCCGTGACAATCTGTGGCAGCCCGTGTAAAAACATGCGCCTGCCGTGTGTGTGGCGGATACATAAATAACCCGTGCACCTCTCCTCTGAGGAAATACACAAAAAATTCTGCTCCAGCAGACAAATAATGATATTCTGCCGACATCTGTCTACAAAAGGCAAGATGCACTGGAAAGTGAAAACTTTGCAAGCCTTCTTCTCTTTTTTATCCTATAATAGGAGCAGAAAGTGGGTCTCTTTTCCTCCGTTTATCTGTGTAGCATTCCCAGGAGAAACAGTGGCTACCCCTCCTTATCTTTGTTAGCGCTGAGTGCTGCAGTGGATTATGAAGTGGATTATGCAAATGGCTGACAATATATTCATATTAACAAAGGTTGAGGTTCACGTGCTCGTGCCTGGAATTTATGAATACGCAAGCATGTATATTAGAAATGGACTTGGCTGGAATGCCTTATCATTTAATGGGAATTAACTTGGTTGTGTTGTGGCACATTTGTTAAATTAGCTGCATTTCTCCAGTACGGTGATAACTAATTAGCTCAGCGTGTGTTTGTATTTTGGATTTTTAGCAGTCGAATGGTGATAAAACTGATATTAAACTTTAACGGTCTTGGCCTGGTCTCTGTACCTTCAGGGTCGTTCACACACGGCCCTTTCGCTGCTGCCATCACACACTCCAGCATGAGCATCTGCGGGTTCTTTCTCAGCTGAATTAAATCTGTCATTCCTGAAGGCTGAAGGTCACCCAACAGGTTCCCTCCTTTACATTCAACGTATGCAGACGGAGTTTGCAGAGCAGCTTCTGGTTGGATTAACTGGAAATGTTGGCTGGAGGAGAAAAAAAATGAAACATTTTTAACTTTGCAAGTCAAAGGACGAGCTTTAACCTTGAAGTGTGCAACTTTTTAAACAACACTTACAGTCTCTTCTCACTTCAGGGTCATAATAAAACAATAACCAAATCAGTTTTACCTTTGGTCCAAAATGTAGACAATATCTCATCTGGTCTTAGAAAAACATCTGAAGCAGAATCGACTACATCTGGGGTGCATGTTTATATTTTGCTAATAATTAGCAGCACACTTAGCCTCCCACCTCTGTGATCACGCGTGTGTGTGTGTGTGTGTGTGTGTGTGTGTGTGTGTGTGCACATCTCCCTGTGATTGCACAACATTTAACGGTGCTTAACGAACATTTTGGCTGCCATAACTCACTGCTGATATGACCTAAAGCATCTACACACGTTATCAACGCGTCACAATCTGTGCGTTAATAACGGCAAAGGTTACAGGTCAAAGTCACAAGTTCAGGCCTGCAGGCCGGCTGGGACAGCCTGGGTGTGGAGCGTCAACAGGAAGCGGCGTCTCTTCCCTAGACGGAGCGGCGGAGGGTCCTCCAGCATTCCAGAGTCGACCAAGCAAAACAAAAAAGGTTAAAGCTGCAGAAATATCAGCGGTGACGACGCACAGCTGCCATATTCATTTTGATCTGAACAATGGATCTAGCGGCTCTGAGTGCTGTTCCTCATTAATCACGATTAAACTTTGGCCCTGCTGAGCATTTTCACCGTCTGTCAGCTCCTTCTGGCTGTTTCAGTAGCTGCTCTCAGCTCCCATCAGGCTTGCTGTTTATTTCTAGTTTTCAAGTTAGATAAAAGTTTCAAACGAAAGAAACTTTAGCTTTTAGTGACACAAGATTGTCTGATTAAAAGATTCAAAACAAAACATCTGATTTATTTTCTTGTTCCAGACAAGATTATTCAATGGAATTCACTTTTACGTGTGTAAATCGTCAGTGAACGTGAGCGTGTGAAGTAAATTCTGAGAAAATCAGCTTGTGTCACAGTTTGTAACAGCGTGGCCGTTGTGCTGACAACCCCGTCTGGAGCGTGATGAATCAGGGCGAACGTGCACGCTTATCGGCCGTCACGGTGTGCAACTTTATTATCACCTAATGGAGGACAGGGAGCGCTACATCAGTCCTCAGATGCTGCATTTTAATCTACACCTGCTGTTGCTAACCCACGACTGTGTGTCTCATCTGAGCAACTGTACTGTTGCCATGTCCTCTCAAGGTCACGCCAGTCGGACGCTAGCTGCAGGAGGACACACGCAGACCTTGCAAATGCTTCTCCGTTCACATTCCCAGCACTCGTCCGTGTGTCCTCATCGCAGCTCTGAGCGTCTCTGAGTGTCTCTGAGCTTCTCAGTGCATTTTTGAGTGTCTCCGAGTGTCTCGGTGCGTCTCTGAGCGTCCACCTTGAGCCGCCAGTTGGGGCTGAGGGAGCACAATGACGGGTTTTCTCAGTGGGAGTCTCCGGGTGGCTGCTGGGATAAACGTAGCAGCTAATTGGTGTTGTCAGCACATTTAAGCACAATCAGCGGCTGACCTAATTGCGGGCAGTAATTATTCTCCGGGTCCCTGTTTAGACAAATAATTAACAGATGTTTGCTGACAAATAGGCAGACTTGGTTCTTTGCGAATCGCAGCACCATTGTGTTGTTAATTGGACCAAACGTAAGCAGACACCCTGACGTGTGGTCCCCCCACCCCCTCTCTGAATACAATCCTAAACTCCTGAATAAACAGCCTGGTCTTGAGGAGGTGTGTTTGCGCCTAAGCCCGGATTGGGTTTCACATTGTTAGCTGAGGTTAACGCTCAGAATGTTTATTGGATCCCTCATTTGGGAAATTTCAGCGGAAAAGCCTGAAGCAGGAAACACTCAGTGTTGCTCGTTTTTATTGACTCATTCATTCATCATGACGTTTATAACCGTTTTATCTACCTGTTTTACCCAACCCAACAGTCGTCTGACTGACTGACGTCTCTGACCTTGTTTCTACGGATCGTTTTAGGGACACGAATCATGCGAGCAACGGCTATTTGTAAGGGGTTTCCCACCCTGCCGCACAAAGGGGGCTTAGCTGAGTGGCAGCGTGTTCGCAGGCATTGTGTCCTGCCTGGGACCACCCGTCCCCCCTTGCTGTCCCACTGTCAGTCAAACAATACAATGCAACAACTCCAGCTTTGCCCCCCAGCCCCCACCCTATTGACACAGCTCCCCACCACCCACACGCTGGACACAGGGAGTGGTGACATGTTTTTTTTCAGTGAATGTGGACTATTAGTCAACGGCTGAGGCCACGATTCATTTAGGAGAGAAGTCAAGTCGAGACAAGACACGGCGGCTTTGCTCAAGCAGGCTGCAACAAAGACATGAATACAGACGAGTCTGGGAAAGAGCGCCAGATAACTGAGTAAATATCTCAAAAAGCACGACCCTGGACGGCGGAGACGGCTTCTGTCTGGGGACGACTGTAATAACTACTGGCTTTTTGTGTTTTCCAGCCTCGTTTCTGTCACTGCTGAAAGATTTAACGAGCACATTGCGACATATTCCATTTGAACCGTCACAATGTTCACGTGACACTAAGTGTTGCATGTGAGGCATTTTTAGGGTGTGCAAAAGGGGAGGAGCTAACTGTCTGTTTTAAAACCCACCACCAGGGGGAATCACGAGCATTTTTGCACTTTTTAAGGTTGATCGGTCAACCTGAAGGCGAACTGAGGTGACAGTTAAAAACAGAGTCTATAAACTTGTAGGTTGTAGCTGATTCTGTGTCACAAACATCCGTCTTTGCATCGTTCAGGGATCGCAGCAGTGCATTGTGTTCATTTCACTCTCAACGTCTTTTATCACATTTTTCCACTGATGTAAGAGCAAAGCTAACGGCTTGCGTGTATTTTTGTATTTTACTTATGTTTGAGTCTTTAGGTCTGCAGCTCCAGAATTGAGCTAATCAATATGAAAATCAGCATTCAGAAACTGGCAGCGGGGTTGCTGGGATCACGAGCGAGGCACAACAACACGGCCTTGCGAGTCCCCTGGGGGCCATGCCTGAGTTTTTTCGGCCCTGGTCTGGTCCAATCAGAAGTGAGCCTGGCTGGGTTGACTGATGTCTCTGTGCGGGCTGGGGCACGAGCCGGCATGAACAGCGCCTGCGGCCATGTTGACCGCTAGTCAGGCAGGAGTCAATATGGCTCCAGGCTAAAGCATCTGTGCGTACAGCTAGCTGGCTAGCTCAGTCTAGATTTTGCATGTGAAGAATTAAGCCGGCACTCTTTTCCAGAATAATAAGTGAGAGTAATCCCAGATTGCTTTCTAATGATGCTAGCGAGCTGTGTTAGGAGGATCTCCACCACGCTCACAGTCGTTTTCTGAGTTTAGCAGGCGAAAATGCTGCCGTTTCCTCTTAAAGCATCAACTATCCCATGAAACACCGTTTCCACATGTTTTGCTGATTTGTCCCCATTCTGTTAAAAGAAGACGTAATTGATGTGACACAGGAGAAGGCTCTGCTGAGGACGTCTGCCTCTCCCTCGGTGGATGTGTGTGCGTGCAGAGGGAGAAAGAAAACACACCTTTTATTCTCATCACCTCATCTGCGATCCATCTAAATATGGAAAGCTGTTCTCTTCAGTCCAGAACCAAAATATCTGCAGCATGACAGGATGGCAGCTGGTGGGACCCATTTCCAGGTGCAGGTGAATGAAAATTCAAGTCAGAGGAGGTGTACCAAGGTTTGCAGTCTTTTGAAAATCAAATATGGGAAACTTTAGATCTTATCCTTCTCCCACTTCCTGCTGGTCCGCTCTCGTCCTCCCAGCTTCTCACCCTCAGCTGGAACTTGTCTGTCAGTTCACGAGGTTTGGACTCATTCAGGAAAAACCTCCTGGGCTCCAGATCCAGGAAGGATGATGCAGCTATTTCCCTCAGCTTCTGCTGAAGGTAACAGTCGTCCTGGACGGAGGAAAAGGCGCCTGTGAAGCTAGCGACCTCGTTTTAATTGAGCTGTTGGGAGCGGAGACGCGGTGGCTGCTCCACGCTCTCGTGCTTGTGGTTTGTTATGATGGAATGCTAATGGTGCTGAAACGCACGTCTCCTGTCCGTACTCTGCTGGAGGGAGCGAGGAAGTCGGGAGACCACCCAGATCTCTTCCCCCTGAAACACTTAGCGGTGTAATTACATGGGAGTGACGTAAAAAAAAAAAAAAAAAAAAAAAAAAGCTGTCTGTGCAAATACAGATTGAATCCTAGACGGGCCCAGCGTGCACGCTCAAACCACTGCGTCTTACTTTCCTTTAATTATCACCAGAAGGGAAAATTGGGATGATACCTGCAATCCTGTCCGGAGAGAACGAGACATTTGTGTGAGCTAAGATCTGGAGTCAGCTGCGGAGATAACGACCAGGTCTCGCGTGAAAACCACCCACAAGTTTCTTTCAAAACGCATCATTTCCAAATGGTAAAACAGTGATTCTGACATACTTGGATAGCCGTCCTCGAGCCTGGGTCATGGCTGGGAAAGGCTCACTTCCTTGTCACCTGTCAAACCCCTGCAGGTGCCTGCAGAATTGTTCTGGAAGAATCTCCTTCCAGCTGAGTCCAGAACGAGGAGTTCTGCAGCGACGTCTGGACTTCCTGCCATGAAATCCTAGATTTGTGTTTATCTGATCAGATAACCACGTGTACGCGCACCGGTGCAGATCCCATGGCCGCTCGGAGCGCTGCACTTCCTTCCTTGAGAAGCTCCAGTGTTTTTGGTTTATAGAAAACACAATTGAAAACAAACACGGCGTTCAGATGTATAGACAATGCTGGGGCAGCTCGGGAGGGAGCACATTCCTCCCATTTCTGCTAATATTCTGGGAGATTCTGAGCTTAATATAATTACGGGGAAATAACAGTTTCCCATGTGCGGAAGGGAGTTGGTGACTGACTGCGCGGATGAGTTGGAATATTCCAAAATGCATTCGGTTGCTGTGGGAGCGCGGCTAAATGCGTTTCCCAGAATTCCGAGTCTCAGGTTTGACTGAAGTTTCCAGTCACCTCGGTGGGGAATCAGTGGAGCAGCCCTGCCTCCCTGAACAAAACCAACCTGCGCTGGGATGATTTTCATTTATGAATTTTCCAGGGATGAGCTATTAAACAAGCGGCCCCGTGGCTTCCTCAGCGGTTAAACAGATGTGGGGAACGCCGTTCCTGCAGCAAGGAAGTGTCCTCAGTCTGGATTTGGAGGGAACCCATGATCCATGACCGATCGAGCGAATGTGTCTGTTTGGAATGAAAATGAGGAAAGAAACAGCGCTGATTTGTTGACAGTATGTCTGCACTACTCAGTCTGAAAAGGCTGCTGAATTCCCTAAATCTAGGTTCAGGCCCAGAAAAATCCTTGACTAATGAGTCTGTCGAGGAGAAGCTGCGATCATGCTTGACATGCAGACTTTTATTGTGTAATGAGAACTGAAAAGTGGAGGAATCTGGACCGAAGCCACGGCAGCAGCAGCAGGAGCCAAGAAAAGAAAGAAAGAAGAGATATATCCCAGCCTGTCAACATGTATAAACAGTAGGACATTTCTTCTCTCTCAGGACGGCTGATGCACCAGTCGGCTCACTGCTAATATTAGACATCACGATTTCTTTATTACAGCCAGGAGGAGGAAAAAACACTTGCTGTGGACCATAATTAAAGGACTGGCTTTCACAGTTCAGCCTAAAAATAAACACGGACGGACTGATAAAATAGTCCCAAAAGCAGGAAAAGCTCGACCCGTCAGCAGTCAGTCACTGAGCAGACGAGGCAACGCTGCAATCGCCCCGCGGGGAGGTCCGCCAAACGGTTTATTTAGGACTTAAAGCGGAGAACATGCAGGACGTGCTGCCGTCTTCCCAGGTGATTTTGTGATCCAGCCTATTATCGCTGCAAAAATCTTATCGTGAGCCATAATTAGCACAACTATTGTGTTCTGAACCGGAGGTTTTCCTGCTCAGATGTTTGAGCCCGACCCACGCGTCAGCAGGCCCCGCGAGAAAATCCTGCATCTCGGAAGCGACGAGGTGCAGCCGCTAGATCTGTTCACACGCCGCCAGCTTCAATTTAACCTTGAATCCCAGATAGGAAAGTACATATTTAATCAAACTTTTAATGTGTAACCAAAGGAATTTCCTGCTCTGATGCTCTCGTCTTCTTTCATGAAGTGTCCTTCACCTGCACAGGCTGGGACCCTCCCCAGCAGACGGGAACCGTAGCGTCTCGTCTTTGGATACAAATGTTAGCTCCCTTGATGAGTGATGGAAGGAAAGTGGCAAAGACGTGCAGTTGTGATGTGGGCGAGGTGCAGGAATCCAACACACTCTCTGCTTCAGGCTTAGATGTAGACTCTGGAATAAACCTGCATTTGCCTGCAGACCTGACTACCTGCTTTGTGATCATCGTTGAGGATGTACATCCCAGCATATGTAGGCTAGCTGTTAGCTTCACTAAGATGTTAAAATCGCTTGAAACTTTATTTATTACTGAGAGGGAAAACCTCATAAAGCCTGTCTGAAACTGCAGCTGGCTTTGTTTTTAATATTGGCACATCAAAAGTGTTCTGGCAGACTCTGGTTTACGAGGTTTATATTTGCATTTTAAGAGGAAACTCATTGATGGCAGCAGTTTCTCAGCACCAAAGTCTGATGTAACAATACCCACAAATGAAGGGTTTACTGCTAATATTAGACATCACGACATCTTTAATCCAGCCAGGAAGAAGAAAAAACTTCCTGTGTACCCTAATTAAAGGATCCACTGGTAGTGTTCAGTCTAAAAATAAATGCTAACAGACTGATAAAATGGATTTCCTCGGAGAATTAAAGTGCACTGTGGTTTTACGCCTGTGGTCTGATATGTTTGGGAACCAGTCTGCAGATATGCAAGAAACCTTCGGAAGAACCGTTTCTCTGCAGGAACTATGAGCCAAATCCACAAAAGGTTTTAAATCCTTGTTGTTCCAGTGCGCTGCAGCTGGAGGCTCGGTTTCATTCAGCACAAGGCCAGATGGAGCATAATGTGCACACAAGAAAGCGAAGCGGGACCTCATTGAGCGTACACGTGGAGAGTTGCATCCTGGTGGCTCAGAACCACAGTGTTTATGCAGGAATATCAGCGGAGCTGGGCCAGCTGGAAGTTTGGAGTTCAGCTAAACAAGCCTGGAAGAAGCTGAGCGAGCTAAAGCAGGCCATAAAAAATTAAAGACCATAATAATCACAGTAGCTCCAGCCAGAGGCAAATACCACAGCCTGGTAGTTCCAGGGAGCAAATGTGGCTGATCCATCCAGACACACAAACACACACACATCCTCACACCTTCCACCAAACGAACGTGCAATTATTCATCTCTCCAGTACCTGGAAAGGGCCTTGCAAAGCCTGGAAGACTGAGCAGACATTGGAATAAATATTTTATGCTCCGCTAACCCAGCGTCCATCCGCTGCAGCCGTCAGGAGCCCAGGACTCACGGTGCTCAGCCTTTGAAAACAGGAGCTAAAACGCTTCGGCTCCTGTTTTCTTGTTACTGCTGATGTGGTTGGCACAGAGTTGATGTCACGTCGTCAAGTCTGCTGCCTGCCCACAGGTAATCATCCGTCCTGCCTTGACAGGTAAAACTTCCACACCTATGATGACGACCACAGCGTTGGCATGTCAAGCAGCCTGCGCCCAGCGGAGGGAAACAGCACCCTGAACGCCCGTTTTCCTGCTGTTTCCCCTTCGCTAGGCTGAACTCTGACTCGCGTGTCTGCGCTCGAGGACCTTTCTGTCCTCTCAGAACTAAACGCAACAGTTTACATGTAGAAGCAGACCCAGAGTCATCGGAAATAAAACACGCTCATTCTTCCATCTCAGCAGATGTGCAAGTACCAACACACATCTTCTGACTTCCATATACAAATATAGTGTCATTAAAAAGGTATTATACAAGTTACTGCAAGTAGTCCAAGTACACGATGAAGTATGTTGCTTGTTTAGTGTTGGGTTGCTACAATAACGGAAGAAGTTGTTGGAAAACAGCTTCCAACTGAGTATTTAGGTTACCTCAAAAACCCACGTTATCAGGCTGTGATTATACCCGCGGACACGTAAACGGGAGAAGGGATGGAAAGTTTCCTCTGATTGGGAAGAGAAGGTCAGAATTTTACTATCATCCAGTCATTTTACTTAGATTTTAGCTCTGGCTGCTTCATTTTTGCTGTTATAAGTTACACGACGCAGTCACTGCGGCGACCTTAGTAATGCCAATAAATCGATGAGCAGATATGATGTATGTGAGTTGTGAAACGAAAAAAAAAAGGCTCCAGTCCCAAGAAAAGCTCCATTAAGTCTGTGTGTAAAGTCAGAGTTGAGCAACTATAGCGCGTTGGGCAAACACACACTTTTGTACCAGCGTGTTGTGATGATGTACAAAGGGCGAGGCCACCACATTACAGAAGACCTGCTTGTGAATGGCAAACACTCCGAGGATCAACACACACTTTTAAATCGGCAACAATAAAAACTATTGTATATTTGGAATACCCCCCCCCCCCCACACACACACACACACACAGGGGGGCCCGAAAGCGCAAACTCGCGACCACGGAAGGGGCTCCAGGAGACAACGAGGTGGATCAGCTTTCATTTCACAGGTTACCTGCACAAGTCCTGTCATTATCCCCCTGAAACCAGGATCAAGGTCAAGGCAGGAAAACAGCAACAACATGGCAGCCTGAGCCAAAGGAAAGCACACCATCAAACGCCAGGAGACGAGGCGCTACGCTCTAATTATTTGAAAGATCACAGAAACTTTTTCCCTTGACTTTCTGTCATTTCCAGGTTTTGAACACTGTAGTTTAATTTTTAATGTTACTTTTCCTCGCTAAAGTTTTTCACAGGCAACGTTTGTTCCACATAAACAGATACCCCTGGTGTCGCCTCACGGATTGATCTGGAGTTAGCGCGTTTGTTTGCGCTGCGGATGACTGATTACTGTGATTGGAACACGGTTAGTGCCCGGTGTGTTCTTGGGTTACAGCCGCTCTAATCGCCAGCCTCGTTTAAAGGGACCACCACTGTTTTACTGGCTTGTTAGCCAGCAAGACGCGCTTCATCCTCAGGTTTCCAGCTCCAGACCTGGAAGATGTGAGAAGATCGGCTCACCAAAACAATTCCTAACCCTGAGCGCATGATTGTGGTTGTGGTTTTTGGCAGTTTTTATCGTGACTGTTACTCCATCAAAGGTTAGCGCCGCCTAATGGAGGCAAAAATACTTTAGTAAATAAATCATCTTATTTATGAGGACAAGGGGAGCGTATGTGAATACACTGGCTGTCCACAGCGTGATTGTTCATCTTTGAGAACAACAATCGAGTTCCTGAATCCTCGGAAAGTCCCGTTCCTCCTCAGCAGGGGCTTTTCTGGGGCAAAACGGCCCAGAAGTGCATTTATCACCCATTTCCTCTGGTAGAAAACAAAGAAACCTGACAAGGGTTCTTGGTAAAAGGGGAAGAGAGGGATGAATTATTTCATTTTAATCCAAATATACAGTCAAGCTTCAGCTTCCGTTTGAGAAAATTCACTCTCAGCTCCTGAATTTGCAGATGACAGCAAAATTAAAAGTGCTTTAAAGAGGCTTCTGCTTCTGTTGTACTGGTGGCTGGAGGCTGCAATCTTGTTCAAAGTGAAGGATGCTAAATCAAAATGTTGAAGGTCTCTTCAGGCTACATCGCACCTTATTTCAGCGTCTTTGTTTGGTTTGGTACAGTAGAAAGGAGTGCAGGCCTGCAGCAACTGTTGTTTCACCCACAGCAAATGAGACGAAGCATCTCATTATCAACACAAACATGCTAGTGTGAGTATGTGTGTGCTGTGGCACACAGACACCAGCAGTGTGTGTGTTCCTTTACTTTCTGGTGCATATTGTGCCGTCTGACTAATTCACCCTGTTGTTTACGGCTCGTTAGAACTGAAAAGAGTTGCGCTAAATGCAGCTTTGTGGGAGGAGTAAGGAAGCAAATCGGGGATTATTAGTCCATTTGCTGATGAGGGAAGTTAGCTGTAGTTTCACCAAAGGTAGACGAGGAGATTAGTAGCTACTGTGGCTGAAGACATAATAGGCAGGCCACATTAGCACAAACCACAGCAGTGAGAAAGAGGAAACATCAGGAACCTCTGGTCAGATATCCAGCCCTGCTTTTGTTTGTCAAATAAGTCGTTAAAACTGTACGACAAAGAGGTATTTAGGAGAGAGAGAGCTCCGTTTCTGGCTCCTGCCAACTGTCACCAGTCACTCAACTAAGATTTTAACATCAGTGGTCTGATTTTACACCAGGAGCAGCTGCCGCCACGTCCTGACGCGTCTGTGCTACAGCTGCAAGGACCCACGGAGAATGGTTTCTGCTGAAGATTTGTTCAGTCAGAGAAGAGTGTGTAAAGTGTAAAACGGACACTGATACAAAATACAGTCCTGCAGGGTTCAGAGGGAGGTTGGGGATTCCCTCACTGCAGCGCGTGCAGCTCCTCTGAGGCTAATCATCCTTTTCTCCTTCTTTCCATATTCTTCAATGTTTCTCCTTTTGTTTACATGTGTGCTCTCCCATAAACACACACACACACACACACACACACACACACACACACACACACACACACACACACACACACACACTGGCGTCAGGTTGAGGAGCTATCCCTGCTCCTTGCAGCTGAGCCCTCAGGGCAGCGGTGTCTAATGAGCCGCGAGCCGCGCGTCCAGTCGGTGTAGAGAAAACGACCCCGCTGCTCACGCTGCAGCCACGTTACCGCCGCAGGGAATGCGAGCTGGAGCTGCAGCGTCTTTAAAAGGATTTAGTGCAGCTGAGCGTGAAATCCCGATCTCTCATGGTGGATATCCGTCTTTAAACAGATGTTAAACCCACACACACCTGGAAGCGAGGGTGTGTGTCACCTGAGGGCTGGTGTGCCTGTAGTTTTCTTATTGAACACTTGTTTCATGTCCAGTCAGGAGTATTGTTTCAATATCTGCATTCATGATGGAATATTCAGAAATATTTCTAAATGCCACCTGCTTCAAAGGTCCAAGAGCAGCACAGTAGCACAGATTCGCTGCTTCAGCGTGTCCCCGTTGGAGCTTAGATCTACAACGGAACCAAGACGGGCCAAGAGGTTATGGCTGCAGTTTGGGAGGCGGAGCTTACGGCACACGGTCAGAGCCCACAGCACAGTTGACAAAAAAGAATCTGACTGTCAAATTAAACGCAAAATTAAAATCTAGCTTTAAAAATAAACCCCTCCGACGCACAACTCAGACAAAGGTTCAGACAAAACCGACATTTTTCACGTCCTTCAGATGTGATGTATTTCCACAAGGTAAAAGAAGGAAATGCTCCTTCACCCTTGTCATCTTGGCCGCCTCTTCCCTCATCCTCCCTGACTTCCTCTGTCTGCCTCATGGCTTTTTGTCACAGCTGAATGAAGGTCAAGCACCATGCACACTTATCTGAGTTGTACAGGACATTGCATAATCCTCCTCCAGCTTATCAATCTTTGCCACTTTTCTTATCTCGGTGCTTGATCAGAATTCCAACTTCCAGGGTGCTGCTGCCTGTCTGATGCAATTTAGATTGTAACCCGGCGCCTCGGCAGGTTACGGCAGAAAGCACCTCCACCAATGTGCAGCTCCATCATTTGTTACCTTCGCCAAGGAGGTCACATGACTGCCAGCGATTATTCATTTGTTTTTGAACAAAAGAAATGGAAAAGTCAGCGTGGATTTGAATTATTTGAATTTGGAAGAGAAAGCAACAGAGGTCGGATCATGAAAAACCTGTAGGTACCACAGGTCCGAGTCACAACATGTGGTGAAATGAGCTGCTCGGTGGAAATCTGCACCCTCCCAGGGCTTTTCTGTATCTGCTCTCTCTCCTGCACGTTCCCATCATTCCTCTCCCTTATCCTTCTTTCACTGTGCAGCTCACGACCTTCACTTTGTCTCCACTTCATCACTCCTGCGGCAGAAATGTCGCCAAATACCCCAAATGAGATTCCCAAATCCTGCTAGAGGAGGAAAGTAACCCTGTTATCTCCCATCAGCTTGTTTAGCTCCACTTTAAACTCTTAATGAGCAGTTTTATCTTCACAACACCTATATTCTCTCTATCTGTCAAACATCAGCCATGACAGGAGGAGGAAGAAGCAGAGGAGACTGGAGGAACTCATATTCCTATCTCTGTGTCACAGCGCTGATTCCTTGGCTGTAATTGAATGGGAAAATGACAAAGCTGTTTTGGGTTAATTAGGGACTTGACCCCATGGAGAACAGGCGACCTGGTTTATCTGCTGTGCTAACAAGTGCGCGGCTAACAGCCCTTTAAAACGCCACTTATTTACATTTAGAGTGAATCTTACGGCCTCGGCAGCCCTTAACAGGAACTTTACAACCTGCGCTGACAAAGAAACAAGTGCCAGCTTTTCAAAACGGCAATTAACCCGTTTGTTTGAATGTCACGGTTCACGGATTTTTCCGTTTCCATTCAGAGCGAAGATTTGATTAGATGTAGCGTCGGGCTGTTATCCACTTGGGCCTGGTTTGCTAACCAGCTCCTCTGCTGCGAGGCTGCCAGCTGGGAGATCTCAAATTTAACAGCAAGTCGAGTTCATTTGACCTGTTTTGAGAATGTAAAACTCTTTTCAGCCCTCGTAAATCCTTTATTGGAGACAATAAAACGCATCCGGCTGTGATCCTGCTATCCTGGATATTGATAGCACGTTTAAACTTCCACTTTGACCTAAAAATTCCAATTATTACTGAACTTTTCGTCCGCTTTGTGCGTGCAGCTGTGCATCGCTGACACGATGGCGGCGACTCTCCCACCGCGCCGCCCACACAGGCCGACCATTGTGGCCACGCTGAGCCGTGGCAACAGCTGGACCACGCGGCGGTTATCTCGGAGCCCCAGCCCCACCGCGATGACAGAATCAGCTTCGAGCGAAAGCTGCCGTATCCACGACAACATGATGGATGGTCGAACGCGCCGACAGAGCAGACTGCTACAACTGGGTGGCATTTACAGGCTTTGATCTTGACCCTGATCTGTTCAGATGCGGGATTTACTCTAAAGATATTCGGCTTGTTTTTTCAGGTTTGATTGGTTTTGGTGCGGCCTAATTCTCTGAAACATTCCAGCCAAAGGTGACTGATGCGAGACATTTTTGCTGCATGAAGAAATCAGGGATAATTGAATTTTGGCCTTTTTTTTTCTCTGACTCTGCCAAAAGGAAAACAGAGAAAGAGGAGAACGCTCAATGGTGCTGATCACTCACACACGTGTCTAAATTTAAAGTCTGGTGTCCTCCGAACTTTTGCAGCAACTGTACAAAACACAATAACACAGGTTAGAGCGACACAGTGAATAACAGACCCAATACGACACAAATGAAAGTAAATCGGAAGAAAATTCTGCCGGTGAACCGATCTGATGAAAATGGGCCAAATGTTTGAAGCTCTTGTGCTGAAAAAGAAATTGTGTTTGGGAGATGATGGTGGATGAGGATGGAGCTGTTTCCCAGATATCAGCGGAGGTTCCATTCACTGAGGTCGGCACTTTTTGGAATTCTGAAGACTTCCAGCAGCATAAGAACACCCAGGAGCTCGTGCACACGTCTGAGGTATGCGTCCATCATCGAGTGTGTATATTTATGAGAGGATTAGATCCGGACCTCTGCCTCCTGCAACCTCTGACCCGGGAATATCCCACATGTCGCTGGCTCACGAGTGATGTGTCTGAACTCACCGAGCCGACAGCGCGGAGGAGTGACAGACAGTTTGTTTTTCCATCACAGCTCTTCTCTTCAGGAACACATCTTCTCTGCTGCTCAGCAGGACGTCCAGGACAGAGGAGGAAGAAGAGCTCCTCCTGCGCTCGTGTTCGTCATGCAGAGGTGATGTGACGCCTGCAGAGCAGCGCTGTAGCTGACACCCAGCACCTGAAATACCGCTCCGGAATACTGCTCTTTCTCTCAACCACACCATCCTCCCTATTTAACGCTATGTTGCTAAACTCGGATGTAGACAGTTTCTTCAGTTTTTTTTTTACAAATTTGGTTTTATTATTTTTTCTGCCTGCAACTGTTGAATTAAAACATTCAAAACCCGTTCTGTTTGCAGGAATTCAAAATATCCTCCCTGGATGTCGAATGTATCCTTAATATGTCTAGAGGAAGTTTGGGTCTGTGCGGAGCTGCTGACAGTTGTTAAAAACAGCTGCTGATAAACTTTTGAAATTAACCGATTTTACGAGGAAGGAAAATAGCTGCTGAAAATCTGTTCATGTGGAAACGCAGGTGATCTTTCCTGGGCAGCAGAGAGAGTGGCACAAGCACGATAAACACAGGCAGGAACAGCGCTGTGCAGGACTTGGACGTGCACGGGAAAACCATGTTTAATAGATGAACAGCTGAGTTGCTGAGAGATGAAGAAAAGCAGATTTTTTTTCTGTGTATCACCTTT
>CAAE01014542.1:2265946-2377891 GCA_000180735.1 Tetraodon nigroviridis
AGTGCTCTTCCTGCATTATCAATTATTATTAATGAACTCTTCAGACTCTCCAAAAAAAGGCTTTCGTGGATTCTGACAGCTGCAGTGCTACTTATTCTTCCTAAAAAATGAAATGCGTTTCAGGAGCTGTAGATAAAACCATCTTCATCATCTTCCATTAAGCTAAATTGCAGAGTGGAAATCTGGGCATATTTTATGTTGTCCAGGCTGCTTCTCAGGTTTAGCCCCAGATGCATCTCTGCCTGTCAATCCCGGTAAAACCGGAACATGTTTCCACAAACCAAACTTTGACACCTTTTGTATGCTCTTAAACAAATTGCTCATTTTAATTGTTTCCACTGGAAGCTGGCCAAGATTTCCTAGTGGCCGTGTTGCTTTTGGCTGTTCACAGTTCTCGGGGAATTGTTTTTCCAGACTTGGATACCACCCCTCCACCTCCTTTCTGGAGTCCGAGCCAGGCTGAGAATGGAGCCCTGGGGTACTCCTCGTTTCCTGTGAGTGCAGGCAGCCAGCTTGGACACGCCATACACACCAGTTTGCCCATGAAGCAGCCATTTAGAGAGACCTCAGAAGAATGACGTACCTGCGTCATGCATGAGGCAGGTTCTGTTTCAGCAGGTGGGGTCAACAATGGAGCGCCAGGACGACCAGGCTAACGTCCTGGTGCACGTATTTTTAATCAGCTTTTTTTTCCCTTTTTCTTTTTTTTTCACCAAACAGGTTTGTCTTCTAGATAACATTCTGATTTTTCATGAATTCATTGATGCAGTTTTGTTGATTCAAATGACACAAACTTCAACCAGTTTGTTTTAGCATCATCGTTTCTCAGGCTGTCGGCTCTGAAAACCGAGTCAATTCTTTTTTGACCTCCAGTGTGTGACTGACGACTTTAGTGGTGTTCAATGCATTCTGGAGTGATACGCCTATTATAGAGGTCACACACACACACACACACCTTGATCATGGCATCCTTTTTCTATAACTCACATGATCTCTCTGCACAAGTTCCACATTACATGCATGTCAGTCATGTGTATGTGTGTGTGTGTGTTTGTTGGGGGTGCAGAAAATGCTGCAGTAATCAAGTTAAGCAGCACACACAGCAGTGTTGTAACAGAGAACTTAGCCTGTATTATCCGAGTTTCCGATTTTTTCAGTCCTGAAATATTTCTGACATGGTTGGAACTCGGAAATTAGTTTTGTTGACTTCCTCAATGACCGTTATGTCATGTTGATAATGTCACACGTGTTCCTATAGGATGAACATGGATGTAGGCAATTACCCCATGATCAAAACTCCGGACATATTTCAGAAATAGCATTAAGCTAAAGCTCTCTGTGACTACCTTATTGGCATTCCTGTCATATCTGAACCCTCAACACCAGTGCCAAACGCTGGGGAAAAAAACTTATTAAACTAATACTGAAAAGCTTCAAAGCACCTGAAAAGCATAACCCAGACAAACATAGCCAAATGCAAACGCTTGAAAAGAAAACGATGATGCGGAAGCCAAATCGGCGTCTCGTAGCGTCTGTGACAGGAGGCGGTGTGGCGAGTTTTGAGGAGGCCTGCTGAGCTGTTGGCGGTGTCGACACTGGAGCCACGACACGACTCTCCGGGATGCGGTTTCGAGCGTGTTCTACCACTTTCCAAATGACGGCACTTCTAAAAGGTGAAAATAGACACTTCTGCCTTCTCGCAGAGTTCACACACTCACTTTATTTTTGCTTCTGAATCATTAAAAAAGAGTGTGTGTGACATTTTAAGCTCCATTTAGTTACAAACATTCCACAACTCATTAAAAGTTGAAAAGCAGAGATGTGGCGTGGACTTGAGCACAATGTGAAAAACATAATAGTAATGTAGTAATAAAGTACTTGGGGAAAACATCCAACCAGAGAATTCCTGACAAAATGATTCCCTGTAATTTCACCAGTTGCATCTGAACCCTCTGAGGTACGGTACCCCTTAAAAAGTCTAAATTACTGACATTCAGTGCAACGAAAACTACTTAAGTAGTGTAATTTGTTATTTTTAAGACGGTTCAAAGTAAATGTTTGCTCTATAAAAAGAGAGAATGTTTATGCTGCTGGAGAGTGATATTTCAGCTCAGCTAAACTCACTTTTTCATTAAAAATGTGTTATGATACGAGATCAGCTTGACCTAGTTGAGGCCATAAAGGAAAATATTATCTGAAGAAAGTCCTACAGGCCGTCAGAGCTCAAACCTCTGCCATAAATTGAACTTGTCCATCACTGTCAACATCCCATCACATCTAAATCTGGGTTAGCAGCAAAGCTGAGACGGTTCCTCAGCCATCAGGATCTGCACCAACGTTCCAGGAAGGTACCAATAACCCAGTTTCAGCTCGGCCTCTGTGAGTCGAAGCACTGCTTTGCTCTCCAGATTCTCTTTTCCATTGATTATGCTGCATGTGACCTCATGCCAGAGGCTTTCACAAAGGAATTTGTGCAAACTTTTAGAGGAAAACAAACTGGACTCCAGTCATGAACTGTCACCGATTCATGGGAAAGGTCCAGTTTCCACGGCAACCCGGGACCTTTAAATTAAAACACACTGGAGAAATGAAGACAGAAAGTGTTGACACAGACCTCAACATAACTGAGAAAACAAATCTTTGAATTTAGATCCAGTGTAGCCTTGAAACACAAATAAATGCCGTGGAGACGTGAGTGGTGAGTCAGAGCTTCACCGATTAGAAGGTTTCCTCCAAGCGTCTGCGTCCCGACCAGAACCTGAGCTTATTTATCTGTAGTTCTGACTCAATCTAAACTTACATGGCAACATTGCTGAGTCTCTTCCGCACACACTTTGTCTCACGGGTCCGTTTTTTATGGAGGACGGGAGCAGAGGTGAAGCTGCTCCGCCCGTCCATACCTGATGTCCTCAGGATTCAGGCTGATCGTTTCTTCCTGGGAACATTCTAAAAGATCCACGTTGACTTTTTTATGTGCAGTTTTCGTTGCGTTTCTGATCTGAACTACTAGTTAGCGCTGTGTGAAGGTCTCCAGCCCCAGCCCCAGCTTTGTTATTTATCTATTTATTTAGCTGTGGGAGTTAAATGGCTTAGTGACAAATTAGAGTGTAACGATAATGACCGCGATAGTTAACAACGCACGCTACTCACGGAACAGAGGAGGGAATTTTCAGCGCTCCTTTCTCTCTTGACATATTTCACACTGTCTCAGTGTGAGTGACAATTACTGCCCCCAGTCTGAAAGGCAACTCTGAACTTTCTTTTCTTTTCTTTTTTTTTTTGCTCTTTTGAAACTAATGTGGCTGCAGAGGGAGAGTGGTGATTGGGACTGAAGCCCCCTAAATGGGCGGAGGTGGTCCTCTTCTTTCTTTCTTTCTGAGGAGAAGGTTTTGGGAAAAAAAAGGGTCAAAAATCAAAATGGGAATGACATTTGCCATCAGCGGAGGCCTGCTTTGTGCCAGCCTTTCACACTCCAAGGGGAGAGATCTGCATTGCAAATTGGCAGAGCACTGGCCTCTTTCACAAGTGGACAGGCGGGTCGGGGCACGGTTCCCACACACAACCCATCCGTCATCCGCCCCCGATAAAGGCCCAACCCCCCCACGCTCCCGTCTAACCGACCCAAAAGCCCTCAATAGCAGCCTGGGTGGAGGGCAGCCTAACGTTGTCCTGGGCTGACTCCCCAGAGCAGGCACACACAGTGGGGGCTTTGTTCCAGCAGCAAGGCCTGGGGAGGGTCCGGGTCTGGGTCCGGGTCAGGGGGAGGAGACCAACAGCTCTGACAAGCTGGAAGTAAAGGTGGATTCTGTAGAGCGTCGGCTCCCTGGACGATTTGTTTGTTTGTTTGTTTTTGGGTGTCGGATGCGCTTTTATGTGTAAAGAGACGCAGGTTTGGTGGTTGGAAGCCTTCAGGTCCATTAACGTGCTTCAAAGTGGGGAAACAAACTGGGAGAACTGGTTTTCATGTGAAATCACAGCCAGCACTGCAGAAATTAGACCAATGGTGGATACATTAACATGTTCTCTTAACAGTCTTTTATTCGCTTTCTTTTTTTTTGTGAAACAAATTCCAACATGGTCACAGTGGTTCTCACAGGTGGTTTCATTTATGGCGCCTGATTAGAACTGTGCCAAACGCCGACAGGGGGAGGAGGCTCTGATCATGATTGACAGCCCCATTTAGAGGAAGTTTTACATTTTAAAACAAATACTGAAAATCCTGAGAGGAGAGGAAACCTTTCGCCTTCGGAGGGTGATGATTGTCTACACGTGAGGCTAACAGATCGGGTCTGAGCTCAGCTAGCAGGAAGCATTTGTCAGCATGTTGAAACAAGTGAGCTCAATGAGCTCCTGTTGCTGAGGTCAAGAATGTGTAGGTGGCCCATGCGAAAGATACAGACGTTTATCCATCATGCTGGCATCTGTAGGTGCATTAAAACATGTTTTCATCACAACAAAAGAATTGAAGACCAAGTGGAGAAAGTTAACGAAGAAACAGGCCTAAATAAACACAGAAGGGGTGGAGCCAGTCCTACACAGGTGAGGGAGGGAAGGGGAGGAACCATCCAGAGGCACTGGCCAGGAGAAAAAAAGCAAAAAAAGATAAAAAGTTTACTCTTCTCAAACTTCAGAAGTATTACAGCAGGAAACTTAATGAGTAAAAGTGTCGAAACATGTCAATCTTTTGTGTTTTCAACAGTGTCTGATCTGAGGTTAAAACGGCTAAAATGCGGCTGTGAAGGCACTCAAACGCTGCAGCGTCCGCTGTGCAATTCCGCCTGTGTCACACACATTAATTTTACATTTCCTCCTCGGTGTGGCTGAAATCTGACATCTGCTTCTAACATTTGTCTTGAAAAGTTGGTCCAAAAACAGCAGAGCAGCCGTCAGTCAGTCAGCTGTGGAGGAGACCAGAGGGGACGCCACAGTTCAGATCGCTCCCACAAACATTAAGCTGCTTTCCAGAAAAACACCTTGTCGGTGGATTTAACCTTTGCAGTGATCAACAACATCAGCTTTGCTTTGCTTGCCGGACAAACGCTGGCCTGACAACAGCACAACGCTGAGGAATTTGACAAACATGGCTACTAATGCTCGGAACCGTGGCCCCTCAGCAGATATTTGTGTTTTAATTGAACTGACGGGTGAGCCAGTAAATTAGCCTACGTCAAAGTTGTTTTTCTCTGCAGCGAGATGACAAAAGCTCCTCTCAGCAGTAACGAGAAGAGCTCTCTCCAAACACAAGCGTAAATCCTGAGCCAGAGTTTTACTGCTGACCTTGGCATTGTGAGGGTGCTCCGCTGGGGCTCAACCACAGAGGAAGGACCCTGGCTGTTCGGTCTCTGAGTTCTCAAGGTTGGCGTAAGGCGTCCCCTCCCCCAACCAGAGACGCTCGGATATTTTTCAACATTTGAGCAGCTAGTTATTTGGTTTGACAGCAGTCAACAAGTTCCTGGTAAAATTGGTGCAGTAAAAAGGTTCCAGGACAGGTAGAAACTGGCACCATCTTAGTTCCAGATGCTCATAACCATTGAAGGCACCAAAACCTTTGTCATTTGGGTTTATTCTGGGCAGACAGAACCAAGGCGTGAGGTGAAACGATGCAGAGTCTTTATTGTTTCTCCTCGGTGAACTGGGAACCTGGAGCGTTTATACTGGCCTGCATGAAAAGGGAGGCTGCTCAGGGGCGCCTTTGTTGGCGCTCCCGTCTCCCCGTCTCCTTCTTTATGTTTGGATGTCTTTGAGACAGGACGTGAAGGTATGTGGCCCGCAGAGCGTACGCTCGGGGAAGAATGGCTCCGCGTTTAAGTTGTTTTTAAAGTACAGGCTTGTTTTTACCCCGGCGTGTCCTCCCCTCAAAGATGTGTGAAAGCAGAAGCGCCACAGCTGAGAGGATTAATTAGGAGAGAGCTGCTGCCGGAGTCTGCTCAGGGGGAATTACTGCGCTAGAGACCATGTTACTGAGCACAGACAGGACATTCAGGTGTCAGAGGGGCCTGATTCACACGTCTGACTATTGTTGGGGTACACGACAGGTTGAGGGAATTATTAGACAGCTCCTCACAAGGCGCTCAATGACTATGTAGATTACGGACCCATGTGACCCCGTCTGGGCCCCAAACCTGAACATAACAATAACAATAATGCGAACGACCCCTTGGATTTTTTTCCAAAAACAGACTTTAAAGCTCCAATGTGAAGGTGAAAATGAGCTTTTCAGCACTTCGCCGGTGCGAGCTTTGGTGCTGGTTCAGAGCCTGTCGGCGGGGCCTCCCCAGGCCTTCCTGAGACAGCTATTAAGGACCGGGCTGATTTCAAAGGGCCCTCTGGCTTGCAGAGGCTGCCTGCCCGCCTGGAAGAAAAAGAAGTCCCATACTGCTCCTTCGCTCGCTCGCTTGCCGCCTCTTCTCTCTCTCCCTTTGAGAACCGACAGAAGTTTCAGCAGTGGCAGTAAATTCACTCTGCAGACCTGCTGGGAGGCAGAGCAGCGCTGCCACGGGAAGGCCTTTCTGCACTTCAAGGACCCGGAGCGTCTGCCGGAGCGCCTGTCAGAAATACTAAGGCTGATAATAAATTTGGTTTTTCGCACAGCTGTGGCTGTGAAACGAGCGCCGAGGCCCCGGGCTCCAGGCAAGGGCTGGAGGAGAGACGTCTCAGACAGGGAATTGGCTGGCCTGACTTTTATAGAGAGAGCCAATGTTCAAACAACCCGAATTCAGTATCCCATGCACTCAATCTCAAATAAAGAGACTTTTCTTCCATTTGATCGTTCATTTATAATCAAAGGCATGTCTGAAATGTATCATTTAATAATTCCCTGACAGACGAGCGGCGTCCATCGCCAGTGTAAAATACGGCCTGGATTAAATTGACCAGTGGTGTTTTGTAAAATTGGCTTTAACTGACGAATCACCGCCAACAACAGGGCGACAGGTGGTGAAGCCCCAGCTTAAGCTTGTCTGGGCCTCAGGATGCTCCATCGGTTTGAAACAAGCTCTTTTTTGACTCTCTCCATGTAGGAAAGTGTTAGGGCTCAGTCGGGTTTTATACAAATTCACTTGTGAAGGAGGTTATTCGGAGTACATCTCAAGCGTCCTCACATCCTCGCGACAGCTGCCTCTCTTTTCCTTTGCTCTGCTCTTCCTGTGATCTGCCTCTCACAATGTAAAGAAAGGTGATACGTGTCCCTTCGCAGTTCCCCTCATCTGAAGCTGTTATTTCCTTTATCGCACAAATGCAGGAGATCAGTGAGGACCTGCTCTCCTGGTATCTGGCCCCTCTCCTTTTCCCCGTCTCCCCCTCGCCCACTCGCTGTCCCCCGCTCCCCCAGCGCTCCCTCTCGTGTGTCGCTGGGTTTGCTTTGAGCCACTTTGCATTAATGTTGGAATCTGAGTTATGTATGAATGTGCTCACAGTGGCCCCACCCTGCCGATCGGGCAGACCTGGAGTGTCCAGAACCTCCTCCTGGAGCCTCCCAAGGGAGGATTCCTGCTGTTTGAAGCCATCTGCCTTGGCATTAAAAACACCCCCAGTCTAGGAGACAGAGAGGCGGAGCCACCCGTAGGTGAGTGTGAGTAGAAGTAGATACATTTTTCCATTTAAATTAAAAAATGATTTAAAGAAAACCTGTACCGGCCCAAGTAAAATGTTCAAAATAGTAACTTCTTGCTGTTTTAACTGTTTGCTTACTTGCTGGTTTTTTTTTTTGCTAGAAATGTCAGTGAGCGAGAACTCTTGTGAGGTATATTTCGAAAGGAAGCGTAATCCTGATAAATGCATGTGTACTATTCACACGCTGCCTGTGAGGCATCAATAAAGCCATTTCCAGTCTGCACGAGCGCATGCACCAACGGCTCTTTAATGTAATCCGAAATGTCTTCACTTGAAGTGGTTTGGCAGCTTTGAATGCAGATCAAAACGCTTTAGGCGCCCAGATAAGAAAGCGCCGATCCGTGTTCATCCAGGGGGCTCACGCCGCCAGTCTGGCACTCGTCTGTTAATTCTGTGCTCTCGCTATCACGACGCATTTCTGCCTCTGAACTCTGAGAAATTCAAAGAGGAGGGAATGTTTGAATCAGGATCATTGCTAAAAGGCCTCAACAAAGACTTATTTTCTCTGCGGTCTGACAGAACTAACACATGTAGCGACGATGTTGCAGCAAGTGTGTGCTAATTGCTGGCAAACTCGACCACAAAGGAATTCCCCACGTTTGGTAAAGCTGAAAGAGGAAGAGAAAGTAAAGCAGTTAAATTTTTATCCTCATGTGGAGAAAAATCGCTGCGTCGTGCTGCCCCTAGTGGCTGCAGCAGGCCTGTTTACATTGGGGGCACTTTAGCGCTGAATTTGGGCTCTTTTTGACTAAATGTCAGTTCTGTCAGTTGAGTCGTAGCAGAATCATGAAAAAACTGTACGAGTCACACAGATGTGTTAAAAATATCTCTCAAATGCAGATTCTCACTCCATTTGTTCCATTTGTTTAATACCAAGCTTAAAGAAATAAGATATTTGATTCGATTTGTGCTTTAACTCGCCCATATGCTGCACCATCTGTGCTCCACATTGCTGTTCTGTTGGTTATTGGACCACCACTCAAGCTGGCACCCGGACAGACCCAAACCCCCCAAAATGGACTGAATTCGAGTCATTTTAGGTCCACACGGCTCCGTCTCAATTCGTCCTCAGACCTAAACACCCAAAGTTTGTCTTGGCTGCCCACCCTCAGGCTAAGCATGCTAGCAGGAGGGCAGCGTGCAGCCAGAGCTCGGGGGCCGTCTGCTGAGGGCCATCTTGGTAATCGGGGTCCTGGAGGAAAGGGCTCTTTGCTTATTTTGGCTCAGGATGCGACTCAACAGACGTGACCTTTTCCAGACCATTTCATCAACAAACTGCGAGGACACCCAAGGAGAGCCCGAACCCGGAGACGACTGATCAAAGAGGAAGTCTGGGTTTCCCTCCTGCGTGGAGGAGCCCCCAGACTCGTCCGGCCAGACACATTTGGATGTGGATTCGTTGGGATAAATAGAAATAAATAAAAAGAAAATTAGATTTCACATGTTGAAAAGGACCCACATCCGAAAAGTTACTGACTCTTTGTTGTGTCTAGAGCTTCTGAAGAGGTTATGGGATGTCGGTATGAGTGAATGAAGTATGAGTGGACAATTAGCATGTGTGCAGATATTCTGGGTAGCTTTAGTGGCCTCTTGGAATCTGGATAAGAATATAATACAATTTATTTTGTGGTTTTCAGCCGATAGGTCATGTTTTAATAATGAAATATTTTAATATGCCCTATCGCAGCTGCAAGCTCTGTATCGAACACCTTCCTGCCTTTATTACACTTTCATATCTATCTCAAAAAACTGTCTAAAATTCAAAAAATTAAATAGTACCGTAGCATGTTTAGGAGAGTAGCTGGAGATGCTGAACCTTTTGTTGTGGTTTTAATTGCATTATGGGTGAAGAATGAAGGCTAATCTTCTCCCTTCTTCTGTTTCCAGATCCTGAGTGTGTTTGCGGCTGCAGGAGCCTCGACTGCAGCTGCGCTGCGAGTTGCAGCCTGTGGAGGAGCAGAGTGACTGACTGCTGTCACAGCTGACAGTGAGGATGCTCTGTCTAATCTTTGACATGCTGAAGCTTTATGTGAGGGATTTACCGAAGCATCTGAGGAAAATAGTCTGAGCCAGCGCGTCTTTCCGACTATAATTGTCTCAGTCTATTGTCCTTAGAAAAACGATCTCGACTAAGAAATCACTTCAGGCATGCAGACAGTTTACAGTCGCTCCTCTGGGTATAACAGTGTAACCAGAGCCCAGATCTGATGGAAAAGCTAAATGCAGCACGCTAACGCTGTCGTAACGAGACAGTAATCGCGCAGGTCCTGAATCCGTCTCCTCCATCATCAGGGACGAGATTTATAGTGCCTGATGACATTTTTATGTGCTGCTGAGGATCTTCCTGTTGGCTCCACGTGAAGAGGAGGAGGACACAAATGCTGATGGACTGTACACACCAGTCTGTGTGTGTGTGTGTGTGTGTGTGTGGATCGCTCACCCTGCTTCTCAGTATATGTGCATCTGTGTGCTGCAACGGTCCTGACTGGTTCAGTAACCCACAGTGTTGCCGTCCATCAGCTGTTCTGCATTTCTGGGGCCATTGTCTCGACTTCCAGACAATGGCCCCAGTCTCTGCTGAATTTTAGAATTACACCTCCACACCAACAACACAAATGGCCCAGACACTAGAGAAAATAATACCTCGGCAATACTTCATATTTCTGCCCATTTTTATATGTGCTCTCAGGATAAGATGATCACATTTTAAAATGCACTGCCTCGTGTTTAGCTGAGCACATTTTTTGGACTCTGAATCGTCCCAACTTTAAAAGGGACATTTTGTATTTGCTGCATTCACATATTCATTGGAAAGTCTGACAAACCCTGAAATTAGCGCTTGAATAAAACAAAACAGGGAAATGAACATGCATGCGTAAGCCAATTAACGAGGACAATGCACGGCGTGTCAGTCATCGCCACGTCGGGTATTCATGAGGGAAATTTGCTCTCTCAAGTGATCTGAAGTAGTCTGAAGTGTTTTCCTGGGACGGCAGCCAGAGGGGACGCGGGGGTGGGAGTGGACCAGTGGGGGGGGCAGGGGTTGTGTGAGTGGACGTGGATAGAGGAGGGGCTTTCAGGATGCTGGGGGTGGAGGCTGAGGGGTCCGCTAGGCCATGAAATTAAAAAGAAAATGCAACTGGAGAGAAGGAAAATAAACAGCGAACAGCCGCTTTAGAGCCGAGGTGATTATTGAATTCTGTTGATTGCTTCCTGCCCCGCCCCCAAAGTAACAACACACGAATATCACCGCAAAGAGCCGCTCATGACCCCAGAAGAGGAAAAAATGTGACGCTGCTCAGAAACCCCTTTTTTCTACTTTAACATTGGTTTATGGTAAAGCAGAAACTGAACTGAGCCCAAAGTTGTCGTTTTAGGAAACATGCAAATAGCTCCGGAAATCAATTCTGTAATTGACCAGAACGCCGTAATGATGTTCACCTTATTGGGTATTTCCTGTTCAACTCCTGCTGTGACCTTTAACCTCCCCCACGCTCGTTCTCATGCTCCCTGTGTGCTGAGAGTCCCTCAGTAGAACATATTTGCACTCAGTCTACTTTTTTATGTCAAAAATAAAAACAGCATTTCAGTTTTTCATCTCAAAAACTGGGGAAAAAAAACAAGATTGTGAGGGCGGAGCCTAATGCAGGAGCAGAAAAACGGACGCTGCAGTGTGGAAAGATCTCCAGATCTTCCACAGACCGTCACAGCTCTGCCATCAGCTTCTCTTCGGCAGGATGCTTGGATCCTGGTACGGAAACGTCAAATCTGGAGACACTTTGGGAGCAGCGCTCCTGGATCTGAAGGGAGTAAAGGATGCAAAGTTGTTCCATAAAGCATCCTTTCAAGGTTAGAAAAAGGACAAAAGTTAGTGTTTTCCCCCACAACCAGGCTGCTTTGTGTTAATAGGAGTAAATTAGACCCCTGAACGGTTCCTGTTGCAAAAGTTTTCTATTTTCTGTGACGCAAACATGCCGAGTTTGGTAACAAGTCTAAGAAGTGGGAAAAAAGCGGCCTAAACCCTCCAGCGTAGAAGGGCTCTCACATTTGTTCGCACATGTGCGTGAGAAGACTCCACTGGGCTTCATCGCCACTTTTTACTCAAACAGACGGGAGCATGTGACCAGCGTTCCCCACTTGCACCACGACACAAGAATTTACACTCTGAGCGCCGCCATCGACAGCTGCGCTTTTTACAAGAGCGCTGAGATTCAATTACTGGCCCGTTCCTGCGTCCGGACCTGGAAAGGCAGGAAATTGCCTCTCGCGGTGGAAGGGTGGTAACGGGGCTGCCGCGCTGGGAGGAGAGCGCACACGCTGTTGGCTGCTTGTGTAACGGCTGGAAACAGGCCGCTCCGTCGGGGGCCACTGCTGCCATAGCTGCGCACTTCTTACAGCCTAAATATCGGAGCTCTGGCTGCTGACTGCTGCTCGGAATCACCCTTCCTTGTTACAGCCTGTTTCCATGTTGAAATAACCACTGGAACAATATTTCCCTGCGAGAGCTGCTGTTCTGGACACGTGTTACATTTAATTTTCGTCTTTTTTTGTAGTTCTGGTTTGTCTACTGGGACACACACACACACACACACACACACACACACACACACAGACCAAAAATACTGCGATTAGCCGTAAAACATGCATGTTTTCCTTTCTGATTCCCATAAAACACGTTTCTTTCCTCAAGTTCCACTTCATCGCCTTTGCGAGGCTGTCATGTAGAAATGTAAATATGAAAATGTGGCGGTAATTTGTAGGTAAAATATTTTGCCTGAGGAAACAGAAGTCGGGTCTGTCTCAAAACAGCCTTTTGACGTTTTTTTGGCAGCCTGCGGCTGAGTGGCCTTTGGACGCACGCTCCGCTTTTCCATGAGAGGGAAGTGCATCAAGTGATTAGCTTCCTTTTCCACACACACCTCACACACAGTTTGGCCGCGCTGCTCACGAGACGAGCGGAAAAGTTCCATCCAGGCTGCGTTTCTTTGCCTTCTGCAGCAGCCTGATGCTTTTTCCACAAATAAATCTTCATTAGCCAAAATGGCAGTTTCTGTGAGTTCAGCAGATGTAAAGAGACACGTCCACGTCCTCTGAACCTTCCTGTGGACCGCTCCCACCACCCGTCTTTATCCATCACCATCTTCTCTTCACGCCTTCTTACGACTAACGATAATTAGACGTCTGATCTCGGATCAGTGCAGCCAGGGAATCGAGACGAAGGCGTCGTCTTCTGTTCGTCTCAGTCTGTCGGTTCAAGTGAAAGAAGCCATCAGGCCACATCAGTTAGCGTTAGCGTCATTCCCAGAGAACAGCGAAAGCTACGTGTGTCCAGTCCTCACGCAGACTAAAGCTGAGCCAGAATCAGCCCCCCTCGTACCTGCGCGCTGGCTGCATTCTTCCCTGCCAGTTGGAGGTTAAAGGAAAACACAAGCTTCTTTTAGGTTGTGGACTTTGGCTTCCTACCAAGTCTCCTTTTCTCAGCTTTGACCATAAACCTGTCTCCATCGTTTAGCGTCTTTTGTGCGCAATAATACCAGACGGAAGAGTCCAGAGGGCCTGCAGGGGTCAGGATGCATGTTGCATATTGCAGGCACATGTCGCATTGTTTCCACATCTGCAGTCAGTAACGAGTACAAGAAGAAATAAAAGAAAATGACATGTTCTGAGCAGGGCTGAATCTGAAAAAAAGCGGACACAAAAAATCAAATCACACATTTGGCAGACGTGATATCTGACTGGAGGTGCTTTCACAGTTGAATTAAAGGAGAAAATTGTGTGTTTGGGCTCCTTCCTGTGTTTCCCAGTAAACATCAGTCTGGGCCTCTTGGTTTAAAACTCAGAGTGGTGCATTTATTAGACTCGTATCTACGTCCTTTACACATCCAACGTAAACAATCTGCGAGTCTTTCATTGGCATAATACCTCGAGTTCTGTTCCTGCAGTCTGTGGCTACCGCGGCGACAGAAGGAAAACGCAAGAGTGGTTTTCCTTTAAAAGCCATCCCAGTTACTGGCTGGGAGGGAGAATGAATGGAGCTTTGATTGGTTTAACCGGACACATGAGGTCCAGTAAACGATGAGTCGTCTGGAGGGGGACCAAGAATGAAGTTCTAGGCTCCCCATGAGAGAATGAAAAGTATGCGTGAGAGGAGGAGAGAGCAGCAGCACAAGCTGGAGTCACGTGATCCACCATAATTAGCGTTCAAACCAGACGAACGTCCGCTTTAGCCACATTAATCTGGGTTATTGTTGGACTGTGTTCATCATCTTTATTCACCAGGATGTGGAGACCGCTTAAAAAACACAGGCTGGACGTGGATGTGAACGTGCACATGCACATGCGCTTGCCACCAGCTCATCAGCAAAGTGACTCGTGGGAGACTTTCACTAACTTCTGAAAAGTCAAGGAAAATTTAAGGATGGTCTGGAAATAAGCGGCTCAGTTTCTGGGATAAACGCGTGTTGCTAATTTCTGCTGAGCTCAAGCCGGAAAGCAGAGCGCCTAAAGCGGCTGGTGTGCACCATACTGGGCTGGTTTGAACCACATAATGGTTTTTAGTGGTAAATCTGCAACGACAAAGAGCCTCCGGAGGCACACGGACGTCTTCACCGTCATGCGTCTCTCATTCCTGCTGAATGGCGTCACGGTGAAAGATGGCAGACTGAACTTTGACAGCCTTGCCACAGGCGCAGAGAAATGGCAGGCCTGCCTCCAGTATCTGCTGCAGGTCCACCAGGATAAAGATGTGTAATTAGTGGACGCTCCTGACAGCCAGAGGTCGTTTCCAGAGCCACCTGGGATATTTCACACAGCCAGAATCCTCAGATTATCTAAATTTAGCCTCAGAGAGCAGGATCAGAAATTCCATTTATTTAAGAAAAACCCAGCTTGGAAGGTCCATCTGTCCATCACCCTCCGTGTAAACGGCCTCATTTCAGCAGGAGAGAAGCTGATGTCTTTAGGAACACAGCTTTAGCACTGATGGAGTGGGAAGCAGCGCTGGACCAGTGGCTGCTGCTGCTCCAGATGGCATGTGACCTGACAAATAGGGGTCAGCGGGAGTCAGAAGGGCAACGGTGGGGTAGTGGGCCGATGTGGGTGGCAGAGACAGGACGGAATTCCAAATTTTAGGAAATAAACTCTGGTATTGTCTTTTAAAACTGGTCTTCAGGTGGTCAAAGCGGGTCGTAATTACATTATTCCCCATTGTGAGGAGTTTCTAGCTGCGCCCCTGGATCCCCCACTCATTCTTCATGTGGTGAAGGTTCTCAGATGGAGGTCTATATCATCTATTTATACAAAACATGTTTACATAGTTGACAGGGAACCGCGTAAACTGCTCAGTCTCACACAGATCATGTTGGTCAATAACAAAGCAGAAATAATAAACCCAGTGGAAATGCATTCGGTTCCATTCCAGCCAGGCTTATTTTTCTTGTATCATATGTATCATTTATCAGCACTGCCGAGAGTAGATATGAAGTTTGTCCTGATGTTACTGTCCCACAAACACAGACCACCCACCAAAAAACCACCTTAAAACGCTGAATTAATTAATAGGAAACATAGATGTTTATTTCACACTAATTTTAAGCTAGCTAGCTGTTTAGGATGCCACTTTTTTGTATTGTTTTGTTAAGTTGAAATGTTAAATATTTTAGGTTGACCTTTGACCTCTTAGAGAAGATAACAACCTAGGAGATGTCTGTGTCTTTTTCTTCATCATTTGGGTGACCTTGTTGATCGTTGTGCGACCCCTTAAATATTCACCGTTTTAGCAAAGCTAATCCGTATAATCTCTGTAGTAGCCCGCCACTGTCCATTAGCTTAAGATAAAAGTTTTAGCTTTGAATACCACCTTTTATCATCCTCTTCATGGAGTTTGCGCTAGATGCTTTTAGGGGCGGCCGTCAAGCTCTCGACCAGCACTTGTCTTCCATTTACACTCAAGAATGTCCCGTTCTTGGTGTCCATTTAGGTGCGCTTGTGCAAACAGACGCTATCAGCCCTTCACAGTGTTTTGTCTAGCTTCCATTAGCCGTAGCACACGAAGCACAGCGCATCACGGGCTGAAACACACTGGAGAGAGAGTGGGGGGGTGGGGGGGGGTGGGGGGTTCTTCTGAACCTGAAAACCAGCAGAGAGGCAGAAGCGCAGGCGTCCAAATCTGACCCGCTTTCATTGTTTCTGCGCAACAGGAGACGATCTGATGGCCATCAATCACAGCCGCCACAGCCTGTTAGCGCCATGCTAAAGCCCGTGTTCAACAGCCTCCACTCAAACTTTACAGTCTGTTAAATTAATTGGAAACAGTTTGGTAGAAAGAAAATGCCAGATGATATTCGTCTAAAAAAACGGGAATTTGAGGAGACGACAGCTCAGCTCCTTCACTATGCTCGTTCACCATCGAGTTTTTTCTCCTGTGTTTATCAAGGTCCTTTTTTTTTTTCTTTCTTTTTTGCACATGAGCTCCTGTGAAACAGGGTTTCAGCGAGTGTTGCAGTTCATCCATCTGCCCTGCGGCTCTAGATGTTTCCTCAGCTGTTTGCGTCCCCTCCTGGTTTTAATCACTGCGCAGCTATGGGATCAATCTGCTAAAGAATGCATTAACAATATTCTCTTTGTCAACTGTTAAACAGCTGGGATGAGCCGCCGACTCTGCGCTGGTATTTGCTGAAGATGGATTAACTTGGAAACGCCGTTTGATTGAAACTGTAGGCCGGGGGGGCCCCTTATTATTAGATCAGCGTATTTTTCCGGGGCCAGGACAGACGAGGAGGAGTTTGCAGAGGATCTAGTGTGGAGGGAGAGGAAGAGCGGAGCGGGCCGATGGCAGGTGGTCCCCAGCTCTGAGAGCTGTAACAAGCTGCATCTGTTCTGCCGACAGCTCACAAGTTTAATGTTTTTAGAGAGTAAAAACCGGGAGCAGCCTCACCGAAAGAATAAACTCTTACAACTTAAATCAACTACATGGATAACAGATTTAGCATGAACTCATTTATTACTGAAGCATAAAGAAAACGATCTGGAGTGAAAACACAAGGAGCAGCGATCCGGCAAACAGGTACGGAGCCATTTCTCTGCAGAGAATTTCACCAGCGGACAAACTTTGCCAACAGCTTCAACTATCATATCATACCAGGGAGCCGAGCACCAGCTGAAACTGGAGACGTGCACATTTAAATAGCTTCTGCGAGCACTGCCCAGGTTCAGCTGGTACTGCCTGAATCCTGCCGCAGTCACGCAGGACATTAGCTAGCATTAACACCAGCAGTTAGCCAGCGCAGAAAACCGCTTCGCATCAGCACTTGGGACTATTACTGGTGGACTATAACTGGTTCCACTGGCTGGACAGAGCGCACCAAATGTTTCTGCAAACTGATCCATGCAGGGCGACGAGTGGCCGCCAGAGCTGAAACTCTCTTTGAGTATACGATCAACCAATGAAAAATCAAGAACAACCGCAAAACAACAAAAGAAATCAAAGCAACTCAAAATAGCTGATTTGTAAGACGATAAACCGGTAAAATTAGCGTCCGTTGCTTGGCTGTGCTTTGCATATATCATCAGCAGCTCTGGCGCTCAGCGAGAGGCTGAAATGAGGAATTTGTGGTTGACGGCAAAGCGTTCCCAGGTGGAAAGTGAGCAAACACTGGCCGTTTTTGTTAGAGGTCCAGTCGAACCTGAGCTACAACCTGCGAGTTTCCCCCGGCGTGAATATAGCGGAGGTGACGCTCACAAACACACATCTGATTTCCGTCTGTTGCACCAACTGTAAATTCTCCATTTTCAGGGCAGAAACAGAAACAGCGCTAATGCTGACACTTGTTTTCGCATTAACATTCCAGAGTTGACAAGCTGCTTCCATGTGTCTTTCCCACGCTACCTTTCCTTTTCACGCCACCCTACCAGCGTGCACCGTAAAACCCATCAGTGCGGACATTTTTCACATGTATGTATTTTCAGCAGCTTTGTGCCATCTCCGCTACGACCCAGAATGAAAAACACACGGCTGCTACGAGCTGGCCCGCTGGGTGGTTTTTGACTGGGTAACATGAACTGAAATGTGACACACAACTGCAAAATGTCTGCACGCAGCAAGCCCTGGCAGCGTTTCTGCACACAGACTCACTCCCCAAGCAGGAAAATGTTTACTTATTGACCTTTCAGGACCTTCACACACTTTTCTTTGTGGAGTCTCACAAAATCTTAGCTTAGCTTATGAATAATGTAATTTTTTTTCTGATTAAACTTCAAACTAAATGGGATTTTCTGATGAGTTACATGAAAAGTTAACAAATAAAAGAGCTTTTATAATGCAGATGAATAGCAGCAGGTGTGTGATGAGAACAGGTGATGGCCACGCCCACTGGAAACAGAAGCCTCGTCCGTCTTTGTGCTGATCTGAGCGGAGTAAAGAAAAGCACAATAAGACAGGAATGATGCATGCTGGGTAGAAAACCCCGCCTGGGTTCAGATGGAGCCGCCTCATTCATGGTGTCACATGACCGTGAAAGGAGCCGCCCGTGTGTGTCAGATGTTCCAGAAGCTCAGCAGCGGTTTACCGGGCAGGAAGGTCTCCCGGTGAACATCCAGGGTCGACGCCGACACCCGTGCACTTTCTGTTTGCGCGCGTGGTTCTCAAAGACGCAAGGAGCCGGGCGCCAATCATCTTGTGGGTCTCCTGGTCCCCCAGCGAGGGGTGTCACTCTGCCAACATGAGCTGCTGATGGCAGAAGGCGCCAGAGAAACAGCTGGGAGATTGGCATCTACCTGCCCCCCCCAGGCGCTCCGCTTGGCTCTGTACCGCTTTCAATTCTTCCGCCCAGAAGAAAAGACTTGCATGATCTACCTCCTAAAGCCAGCTCTGTCTTCTGACTGGAGGCCTGTCAGACTGTTGTCAGCCTGGGTCTGTTTGCAGGTGCACAGAGGGCGTGCACGAGAAGAAACCCATCTGAAACAGCAGGTTTGTTTCTGCAGCGGCTGAGTAAACAGCGCTAACATGCCAGATTCTTCTTCCTCCTGCCCCAAAAACTGTTTGCAGACTTTTGAAGCTCCTCCCTCTCACACACATTTACCCACACAAATCTGAAAGTTGAGCTGAAGATTCTTTTCACGACCGACAGACCTGCTGGAGATCAAGCAGATGGCAAGTGCTTCGCATAAAAGGCCATGAAACTAAATCTGAGGGGCACCTGCGCCGCTGAACCCAGGCCTCCACTGAAAACCAATACTGTCTCTTCAAATGTGAGCAGGAAACTGGACCACTAATACACCCCTGACAATGGGTAAACTGGAGGAGAGCATCAGGCCTTTTCTGTCTCCTGGACTCTACATCAATGAGGCCTTTATGGGTTTGGGAGAAGGGAAACATCTGTGAGGGCAGCGGCTGATGGAGCAGCAGAAGAAACCTTCCCCTGTTTTCTTTCCATCACTGATTTGTAATAATTTGGATGGGAACCATTTCTGACATCAGCTCCCAAATCTTCTGAATCTTCCTCTTCTTAGCTCATCATCAATAGACTGACATGGCACCGCTTTCAGCTAGTTCTGATATTTATCCTAACAAAAATCACTGCCGCCGTAGTGGTGAGCTCGTGATCGCTGGTGTCCAACACGCGCTGGGAATGGCCAGAGATGCTGACAGAAGACGTGGTTGCGTGTTTGAGCTCATCAGGACGGCTTCCGCTCACAGGCAGCGCCTCATTTAAGCTTTTAATCACACAGATGAGTTGCAGCTCTTTCTGCAGGGATTTTCTAACTAGTACCTGGAGCAGCTCAAGCACAGCCTCAGGTCTTTTTTAGCCACGGCCGCCGCAGACAAACAGGACTTAATGGCTTTTTAAAGTCCTTCTTTCAGCTGCGGTTTCAGCTAAACGCTACCATTAGCACGATCACATGTTGACAGTCAAACAACCGTTTCTACTGGAAAACTGCATTTAAGACAAATAGATGGTTGAACTGAAAAAAAAAACCAAACCTTCCTGTAGGGTCGAGCGTTTCCTGATGCAAACCATAATTAATGAATCTGTCTTCGCTTCGAGAGGAAGGCGACGCATCAATTATGCGCGGGGGCTCTCAGGCCGCTCCAGCCCTTCAGAATAATCCCCCTCAGTGAAAAAGGAACCTGAGGCTTTAGTGCTGATTCTGTTCTCAAATCTGCAAAAGACACAGTCCCATGTGCCTCATTGTGCGCTGGATTAGACCCGCCTCCATTCAGCCGAGCCCGCAGACGAAGCCCTCGGCTGCTTCTCGGCCACTGGAAGCAAACCAATTAGAATCAATTGGTCTTATTCTCTGGGGTGATTAGCATACACGCTGCCCTGGCGGAGCTGTGACAGCCATTGAAGCTGGAGGGTTGAAGCGTCGCGTGCGTGGCTGCTTCATCACCTGGCTAACCGCGGCCGATAAAAACGAAGGCTAATGAGGAGGACTGGAATAGGGAAGGTAGGGAAAGGCCACAGATGTGTCTGTTGGCTAAAAAACACACTTTAGAAAAGGTTCAACCATGGTCAAGAAAGTTCAGATTAAAAAAAAAAAAAGCTTATAGGATGCAAAATCAACAGTTTATTTATTTTAAAAGCTGAAATGAAATATTTACCTCACACAAAGGCTGATGTGAAATGTTAATGCAAAGTTTAAGATTTTAGATGCCGGAAAGGCAACTGGAACATTTAAAATTTAAATGTAACATTTTGTTTTAAGGTTGTTTGATAGGTTTGTGAAAAATAAAAGCACATCATCTACACAGACTTGTACTTTTAGATAAGTTTGCTGTGAGATTTTCTTTTCTCTTTTCTTTCTTTATTCTCCATAGAATATGAAGCCTCTTTGTTTCTTTAGGCAGTCGATGAGTCTCATTAAAACTTGCCAAAGGGTTCGAAGTGGAAAACCAATAAGACCAGTGAATGGCTAATTTGCTTCCACTGCACTCAAAATGTGTCAATAACAAACTAATCATATAAATGAGGAGCCTTCAGCTCATTGCGTGGCTAAGCCTCTAAATTTAGCCGGATCTGTGCCGGCTGATAAGGCTGATCTGGAGGCATAAATGCGCTCCTAATGAAGCCGGGAGCCCTCCAGAGGACCCAGCCAAGGGTGTTTTCTAGCTGATCTTCATTAGCCGCCATCCAGCTGAAACATCTGTCACTCGAGAGCTTGGCACCATCACACGGCAATTAGTGAGCCGCCGCAACAGGTTTTGCTGGGAGATAAACAGGATGCGAGCAGAGCTGAAGGCTCGCAGCATCGCAGCTCTGGGCGATGCGGAGCGCATGGAAGCCGCCACCGGCAGCATGGCCATGTGTGCAGGGAGGCTGGGGGAGCATTTACATGCTTCTAGGAGCACTAGAACCTCCTCTAACAGGACTGAGCTGCCTCACACGTTCAGTTATGCAGAAGTTCAGGAAGTTTTCCATAGAATATTTGCATTCCCATTCTCACAATGATAATAAACCTGTTATAGACAGTCAGAATAGGGCTCAGGTGTTCTTTAAACAGAATATTCAGTAATCGGAGCGCCAGGCAGACGAGCACATCAAGGTGGATGAAACATCTCCTTTTATTTGGTGCAGTTGTCTGACCGAAAGCTTGTCCTGCTTGCTGAACCTTGCTAACACATCCCATCACCTCTGTCCACTGCTGCTTCCCTCCTCGTTCACAGAAAGGAAAGAAAAGCAGTGGAGCAAAACCAGAGGGTAAACCCCCACCACACACACACACACACACACACACACACGCACACACGCACTGAAGCCTAAAGTGAAATAGGATTCAGGAGATGTCAAATCTGAGAAGACGTCTGAATCATTGTCAAAAACGTGAAGAAACACGTGATAATTAGGATGTTTGCTAGTTTTTGAGCAGAAGTCAAAGATGCTGTCAGCTGTGTTCAACTAGAATAAAAAGACGTGTAAACTGTGCACATTTTTAGGACTAAATATTTAATGATGAAAATCAACATTTTATCAGGTCTAATTTACTCGATACCATCGTCTGTGAGAAGCTTCAGGTGATTTCCAGATGCACCAACTGCACTTTTAAAGACCTAAAATAACCTGAAACAGGTTTCAAGCCTCAGCGATGTCACTCCGTAGATTCCAAACCTTCCAGTCTGGCTTTGGAACATTCAGAGCTCAGGAGGTGGAGCTGCCAGAACCATCAGCACAGCCTTCATCTCCAAATGTCTCATCTGCAAACTAAAACATCTCAAAGGTCCCCAAGAAAGCTGCCAACAGTCCTTCATCCCAAATAAACATGGAATGACGGGAGATCCTTATCCAGACCGACAAAGGGAAGAAACAAAAGCAGGCTTGGCCGAGGCAGACAGGAAGACGCACGCTCTGACCTCCACGCTAACCAATCAGCTCTGGCATCTGCCAGACAAACGGAAGCTCTTCAGGGTGGCAGGAGAGACGTGAACGCTGGTCGAAACTCAGTGAAGATAGGCAGGCGCTCGTATAGATGCAGGGGATAATCCCAAACATCTGCCATTCAGTGGTGTTGATGTGTGGAAGCAGGTAGGAGATGTTATCAGGTGACCTCAGCAGCAGGAACCTGTTCAAATATTCCTGTTTGGACAGAAAAACATGAATGAAGGCTGAAAAAAGGGAGATTTTTCCTTAATGTGGTAATGTGGTGATAATGAGCGGCTTTGTGACGCTGGTTTGTTATTGCTCAGAGGCTCGCTCCTCCAGGAGTTTAGTCTAGACCTTCTCCCAGCGCTGCAGCAGGCAGACACCCAGATCTGCTGATTAACAAGCACACAGGAAGCCAGCATGTAAACACAGAGCCAGACAAGGACACTACTGTCGGGGCTCCAGATCCGGTTCTGCTGCCGCCGCTGCGCCGTTGTTCCACCCGGAACCAGTATCAGATGCTCCACTGAAACTGGACACAATGGTCATCACTGGTTGATACAGGAGGGGGGTTGATGTCTGTAAGTCCGTTAGAGAAGAGCACTCTGGTTCTCTGGGAATCACCATAAAGGGCCAGTAAATGTTTCCTCTCCACGGCGGATTTGACAGCCTGTTTACAGACTGATAAATCTACTCAGACGCTCACTTATGTAACGTGAAGGCAGTGAGGTGGAGAGGTAGAAGAACCTCCAGGAGACACTGAAAGGACCAGGGCTCAGCTGATCTTTTCTTCTTCTTCATCTGCATGAGTCGGGAGGAGAACGAATGCATCCCTTTAGGTCCCCCAAACCCTTCCCCCCTTCCTGTGTGTGTTCCTCCTTCCTGTGTGTGAGACCACATCTCACAACACCGATGAACTCTCCAGCAGAGGAGCCGCCGTTTATTTCAGACGCTACATCAGATTTATGTCCAGCATGTTTGTGTCCCAGTCAGTAATTCCCCCTGTGCTCCCCTTCCCGAGTCTCTCTCTCTCTCACACACACACACACACACACACACACACACACACACACACACACACACACACACACACACACAGAGTCCAAACCATTAAGACGAGTGTTCAGACAGGTTTGACGCGGGTGCTGGGTCAGCGGGACGCTGGCTGAGCGTTGGCATCAAGCAGCCAAACACGGAGGCATCCAGCATGTGTGATCTCTCTCCCTCTCTCTCTCTCTCTCTCTCTCACACACACACACACACACAGTTGGGGGATCCCAGAGGAGCCTGGACAGATGAGTTTATCATTGACGGCGCTGACAGATCCTGCTGATGTGTGACTACAATCCAAACAGCCATTAATCTCCCGCCTGCCGGAGATGCAGGACTGAAGACTTCTGCATGTGAAGGTCTAAACACTCAGGAGGATTTATCCCAACTCGGTGTGTGTAGAGCAGAGTGCTGCCATTCATCAGAGCAGCTGCGGGTTTTAGCACGAGGACAAAGTGAGAAAGGAAATTTGTCTCATTCAGCTGAAGCTGACAGATTTTGAGACCCTGAGATCAGAGTTAATCTGCTCTTTCGCTGTTTGGGCTCATGAGATAAATGTGCGTCTTAAAACAACAACAGTTTGTAAACTGCCCACTGACATTTACTGACCTGTCAGCACTGGAACCGAGAGCCTGAAGTCCAAATCATCAGTCCAGCTGTGCCTTTTGGCTCTTATTTAGTTCCTGTTTGTCACTTGTTGCACTGAAGGTCACTCAGACAGTTTAAATACTGAAGCGCTATACAGCTGCAGCACCAAATAAAAGTTAACGTCAAGCTAACGCTGATGTACAAACATCTAATAAACTTTTAAGGGTCAGAGTTTAGTTCTGTCAACAGTTTCTACTGTTTGTTCATGTGCATTTGCAAGTATTTAATAATTTAATAGAAAAACCAGCTCATGATTTATGAATTTTGTGTTTCTATGGATGTGGACCCACTCGGCGTTCTTTGTTAGCGTCATTAGCCTGCTCCCACGCACCAGCCCTTTCATCTCTCCAACTTCCACTTCCATGTTGAGTGTCTCCCACCGCTTTCCTCCTCTTCGAATGACTAAAGTAGGTGATGTTGGGTGATGAAGGTCACCTGATGCATGCAGATAGAAATATTCTAAAAACTTGAAATGTCAGTCAGAGAGAAGAGAGCTTACAGTTACCATTTCAAGACCTTTCTCTTTTACATTTTAATTTCTTCTGACCGGTTGCTGCTTCAAACATGTAAAACCTGGCCTTTCAGGTCTTTGACTTAAAAGCAACCAAACATAAAAATGAATTTCTGTTTTCCTATTTGATGCAAAGCATCTCCTTCTGTCCTGTTAAATCCTTTCGAAATATTCATAATTTTTTGCCTGACCCAGAAATAAACTGCATCCCTGCTGCTGCAGGATGAACTTCACGGCTGCCGTTTGCTCCTCCTCGCCTTTCACCATGACACTTTGGTGGAATTTCAACATGCGGGAGGAAGAAATTTGTGCTTGATGTGTTTGACGGATCCATTTTGCGGCGTGGTTATTGTCCAAAATCTCCTCTCCTCCAGTAAAATAGAGTTTAAACAGTTGCGCCTGTCAGCAGAAACCACAGGTGGCTCACAGTGAATCAGCTGCTCTGGTCTGCGAGGGTCCAAACAGTGGCTGCACATTTTATTCTTGTTTTGTTTGAATATTTCTAAAATCCTGTGACTCTTCCTCCACCGGCACACCTCGCTGACCTCACAAGGGTCTCATAGCGCGCAGGAATCTGTTCCTCTGCAGCCACGAAGACGATATCCTTCTGACGTCTCGGACTGTAATTTTAGATGCCTGCTAGCAGCTAATAATCAACAGCTCCGGGTGTCCACACCTCTCCAGGAGACTAAAAAAGAAACAGAGTTCTTGCCGCAGGCGAGGCAGGACGGCCACAGGCCTGGCTCACTCAGGAGCCTCAGCTCTGGGCTGAGGTGTCGGCCCCGAAGCTCTGGAGGAGGCTGCCATGCTAATGATGAAGAGAGAATTTGAGCTTTTAATCTATACATGCCAGTCCTGTGAGGACCATATGTCAGCATGTGCCTGGATTCCTGCATGTTCCTGTGTGTGTGTGTGTGTGTGCACGTGCTCGCATGTGTGTGTGTGTGTGTGTGTGTGTGTGTGTGTGTGTGTGTGTGTGTGTGTGTGTGTGTGTGTGTGTGTGTGTGTGTGCGTGCGTGCGTATCCAGCCTCAGCAACAGACGGCTTAATATTACGAGAACAGACCAAGAGGAAGGAGCAGCCCCCCGACACGTCGGCGTGCTGAAAGCAGCTCTTCAGCAAACAGCAGCTGTTCACATTTCCTGCGTATTGGATGTCGAGCGGTGGCCATCGCTCATTTGCTGAGTGCATTATTAACAGATGGACTTTCCGCTCGGCGCTAATATTGGGAAATGGGAGAAATGTGGAGTATAGCATGGACACACACACACACACACACAATATATCTTCTTAGCAGCTGCTGCTGCTGCTCAAGTGTGTGTGCTGCTGGATGTGTGTGACAGTCTTTTTTTCAGGGAGATACCGATGCTGCTTGTGTGGGCCGTCTGCATGACCTTTGACCTTATCTGGGCTTCATCGATTCGCATCGACTGATTCGATTAGCGGTGAGAGCTTGAATGTCAGCGCCACGCTGGATCACACCATTGGCGCCATCCTGGTGAATTTTACCAGGATAAACCAGTCTGACCAGGATGTGCACCTCCTCCCTGTGTGGCTTTCCTGAGTCCTGACTCAGTTTCCAGAATGACTCACACACATTCTTCATCGCCCTCATGTCCCGGAGCCACCTCTTCTCCATTAGTTACCAGAGTTAACATAAACTAAGTCCTCTGTGGACGACTGTTCCCAAACACTAACCCACACAGGAATCTTTGTCTTCCTGCTTCCTGGACTGATTTAACTGCTGGATCAAAACCTAAAACCTCAGTACAACTCATGTCAGCTGACTGCGGCGTGTTAGCAAGCGTGCTAACTGTTAGCCCTTCTTTATCAACATCAGTGTGACGTCCCTACTGGATGATTTCTGGTGTCTCTGAACGAAGGGATCTTATCCAGAAACGGCTCCTCAAACATGCAGAAGCTGTGAGACAATGTTGAGGGTGATAAGCAACTGGTACAGCACCAGCTTCCCCATCACCACCTCTGGAGGATCCAGCTGGACTGCTGCTCCCGTTCTGGTGCCAACTGGTGACTAACTGGTGATTCCCACTTCCAGAGTGTGCTAGAAGGACCGTCCACGTTCAGGCTGATTTTAAAGCATTTGCACCTTTATTTGGGTCCAGTTTGGATAGTAACATAAGGCTGGGTCGGACAAAAAACTGCAGGGCTCTTTGTGTTTAGTAAGCTAAGTTCAAAGTTGAGGAGTCCAAACACCATGTCAGCATGTTCCAGTCTGCCACTGGTTAAACTGGCTCACCAGCAGTGGTGGACTATAATAAACCAGCTGACAATCATAGTTCTTGTCAGCACGTTGGATTCAGAACTGAACCACATTCCTCAGTTTTACTGAAATTAGACATTTACTTATTTCAAAAATGAGCACATTAATAATATTTTTATTGATAAGCAGCGCCCTCCAGCGGACAGGATTTCCATATTAAAAACATTGTGCACTTTTTAAATAAACTTTAAATATCAGGCATGATCCATAATTGTAAGGAGAAAATAAAGATCACATCATAAATGATTACCAACACCACATCATGAAAGTTTATAGCCCGGTGAAATCAATTTAGCTTCCACTGCTCCGAGCTCCCCTCGTATCCAGGCCGACGTCGCAGTTCCAGATTTATTCCATAATAAACAAGTGTGCGTCAGTTAATGAAAGCCAGATTGCTCTGCTGAACACATTAAACAGGAGGGGGAGTGATGCGATCGGTGCCCGTGAGTTTTCTGGGCCCAGGAGGGAAACACTTTATGGTGATTCCTTTCACAGCCTGAGAACTGCAGCCTCCATTATCACCTCCTGGATTAAGCTGTGACTGCTGACAGGCACACGGGGTGTGTAAATGTCAGAGCGGCGGGCTACACCGAGGGTCAGATTGAGGCTTCGCAAAATGCTGACTGAAAAGTGAGACGTTTACGAGCCGAAGGGCCAGGTTTCGAGCTTTATATCATTTGCAGATATTTCCAGTCATCAGCAACTATGATGGAGTTTCACTTGTTTCTTTAGTAATCAGGTGACCTATTTAGACCTAACTCTGTGTAAAAAAAGGGGGTCACATCTGCATCGCACTCTGGTGGTGGGCTAAACTAAACTCCTCATTTCCTTTAGGTGATAGAGATAAAGAATAAAACTACCCAATGGGGTCCAAATATTCTAAAATGTTCATTTTTCCAAACGGTTTCTTAACATTTTCCCGCTGTGTGAAAAAAAAGAGAAATGTCACAAATCCCAGAAGCTTCACAGACTCCTAATTACACAACGGTTTGGGTGGAGCGCTCGGTTGCAGTACGTTTCAGGATGCAAACAGCATGTCTGAGGATCTGTGTCAGCGTGCACATTCACAGGTTTGCACACTGTTGTGTAGCTGCAGCTGTGCTGGAGACACTTTTTGTCCACATGCACAACTGTAGAGTAAACTTTGACCTCTGCGTTGTGGTTGCGGGTACAAAGTAAAACCACCAAATCCAGTCTGTTCTGCTCTAAGGTCTGCAGATTCTCCAGGGTTTTTTTTTTGTTTGAATCTCCTCCTGAAGATCTGCAGCTCCCAACCTGTTGCTCCCGTTTGTATCAAGTCCAACCTGTTTATATTGGAGGGAAACACAAAAGATGGTATCACTTCAGGTGACATTAGTCATGCAACTGTAACTGAGCAACGACAGCGCGTTGATAGAATGTTCAAACGCTAACCCTGTGTAATTTATTCTCTGACCTTTAAAAGACTTAATCTCTGTAATTACACAGCTTGACATCACTAGAGATTTAGGTCAGTTTGTTTCTAAGTTTGTGTTATTTTTCTTATTAATTTGTGAAAAAATGACTCTCCGGGTCATTTATACAAGTGGTGTTTGCTAAATTTACCATTAAGCGTCTGAACTCCTCTGAACCCTGACAAAGGAGCACTAATCCTCAGGCTAACAGTTTGGTCGAGCCTTCCAGTGTCGTCCGCAGCCGCCGCAGAGCCAAAGCAAACAAATACCACATGGGAGCCATTTCAGGGGCAAAAACAGGCAAAATGAGTCTTTAATAACACTCTGCAGAAGGCAGAGCGATCGCAAGCGACTGGAACATTTTCTAATTATACCTGCGCACATACTCATTTCTTGCGCCTTCTGTAGCCTAGCGTGGTGCGGTAGCCAGTGGCTAGCTGCGCGTCTGAAACCACATGAGTTGTTGAATATTGCAGGCTGGCAGAGGTTGTTTTGCCAAGTTTGGTTTTACCGTCAGGGTTGGTTGGCTGAGTAAACACTATATGAAATGGGCTGGGAAATGTACGGCGAGACTGTCAACAAAATCAAGGAACGTACAAATTTCCTTTGTGTTTGGCAGAAGTTTGAAGGCTTGTTACCGGGCAGCAATTACAGGACACGACCGTCAACGTAATTATAACTTCCTAATTGTGGTCAAACTCTTCCAAGTTGGATCTGTGCTGGAAAACATCGAGAAGCTACTTTGGAAGCAAAAGGTTATGCATATTGAGTTTCAACTGTAATGAGGAGTAAACACTCATAAATCAAGTTAAAGGTAAATGTGTCTCACAGCACCTGGATAGACTTTATTTACTCGTTTTCTCAGCCAGAAGCTGCATGCGAGTCCAGCTAAGCCGTGTTGCAGGGTTGTTGTCCATCACTTGAGAACGATACTGATAATTAGAGCTTTATCTCCAGACAGGATCACAGACACTAGCACAACCCTCACGCAGGCTTTGATACGCACACTGAGCCCCGACCATGCAGAGAATTCAAATGAGCCCCCCTTCACCCAGGAAGTACAACTCTGAAGCTCATCTTTGAGAATATTCAGAAAAAAAACACTAATAATTACACACAGTCACACAAAGGCTGTTGGAAAAACTCCACCTTTCCTCATGCGGACCGACCCAAGAACAGATGCCTGGTCCAGGAGGGCGGAGAGGAGAGAGAGAGGCAGGGAGAGAGAGGTAGGGGGAGGGAGATGAACGGAGCTGCCGCTACTACTGACAGGAGGACGAGACAGGATGAAGATTAATGATGGAAAATGATCATCAACGGCAGGGAGATGGAGGGAAGAGAGAAGCTGAGTTCACGATGTCCCTCAGCTGTCTAAGCGTGTATCAGAAACACAGACCAGCCGCTTTCAAATATAGAGTCTGGAGAAGCAGATGAACCTAGATAACCCAGAATATTTGATCTTCTTGGTTTCTCCAAACTCGAACCAACAGTAAACTCAGTTTGATCCAACACCAGTAAGTGTCTAACTGCCTGAGGAGTGTGATCGTTCCGAAGATACGAGAACCTGCAAAGATGGAAAACTGAAGTAACAAGCTGATCCAGCTTCTCTGTGCACCACAGAAACCTGATTTGGTTCCATTTGAAATTGTTTTTTTTAATGCCAGTAGCTGATGATCCTGGAGGACCAGGACCTCTAACATGTTTACAGACCGGTTGGAGCTCTGAATCATTCATTTCATCCCCCCTAGGTCGTCCAGAGACCTGACCCCTGGAGGTCAGCAGCTGTTTCATCACTGACAACTCTGTTGACCTGCTAAACAACAGCAGCAATCTTCTCCTCTCTCCCCGCAGCTCCGGCAGACAATCACGCTGACCTCTTGCTCCGCAGCAATGCTGTAATTATCAGCCAGACCGCAGCAGCAACTGGACGAAGGCCCAAGACAAAACACCGGGACAAAAGCAACAGGGGAACGACGGCCGCCTGCCACAGCGGCATAACACAACAAGCCTGCTGGATCTGCACCAAGGCTAGCTTTTAATCATGCAACAAACTGAAACGCCACAAGTGCAGCTCCTGCAGCTCCACCCTCCTGCAGTCCCTGAGGGACAGATCGGCAGGGTTATTCGTAGGGTCAGAGTTAAGTTAGACGCACACACATCAAACCCATGATGGAAGTAAAGATCAACATGAAGTCCACTCATGCACATCTGCACCAGCTGGATGTCTCTGAAAATATCCACTCTGGGCATCTGCAGGAGCGTGTGTGTATTTGTGATGGATCGTAATTGGTTGGTGTGGACGGACACACACACACACACACACACACACACTGACCATTTACTTCGGAACAAACATCTTGAAAATTAAAAAAGACTTCATGACTCCACGATGACAGTTGCGGTATGATGTCGTGCTGCCCCCTGCTGGCCATAATGTAGTTCTGCCATGTCCGGTTTTATGACGTAACACCAAATACTGTTGAAAGTCTTTGTTTCATTAATTTCAATGATACTCAAACCAATGATAATGGAATTTTTTCTGAACTGTCCAGTCAGATTTACAAGTTTGAATGAGGCAGAATGGTGTAGTGCTACTGCAACCCCGATGGGGGCGCTGTTAGACTAGTTTTAATATTCTACTTTTTTTGCAACGTCCCTTCAGATCTTTCCATAATTTCCAGGTTGTTAGACCAAGGCCATATGCCAAAATGATGCCCAGTCCTCCCTTAATGGAGAAATCCTGCATTTTAAACGGAGCGACAGACTCAGATAATCGGTTTCTGAGAAGGTGCAGCCGGTCCAGAACACAGCTTTTTTTTTTTTTTTTGCTTTTCTTTTCCAGTAAAAAATAATTTTGTGACCAGTTGGGCTCCTGGGGACTACACCGGGTCGTCGTGTTCACCTAAAACACCTGTGCAACCAGGATTCGCAACAACACAGGACGCGGTTTTCTGAAGCACCAGCGTCTAAAACAGGTTCAGCTCGCGGAGAAACTTTCAAGATTTCTCTGGATCACCCGCATGTGACCAGACCAACCGCTGGAACCGCAGCCCAACAAAACCCCAAAGAGAATCTACATCAGAGCCTTCAGTCTGCTAATCAGAGTAGAACACCTGAACTAATACCGCAAAATGTACCGAAGAGCCGCGCACACACACACACACACACACACCCCGAGCAAACGCACCACCAGCCGCCGCTGGCGAGGATCAGCCTCTCTATGTAAGCTCGCTTCTGATTGGCCACGCCCCCAAAGCCAGCCAATTACACACACCCAACAGGTGTGTGTCATTTTCTCTTTCTTCAAGCAAAGAGGATCAAACTGATTTCAGGTGTGTTGTGGCCTTCAGGCCCGGTGGAATGTGTTACAATTTTAAAGAACTATTTAATCTGGACTTAAAATAAAGCCGTAATGAGCAGAGATTTTTTTTTCTTCCTCTAAACTCATATTTTGGAACTGCTGCTGAAAAATGACACAATAACAAATCTCCAGCAGGGGGCGCCCTGAGACAACGATTACCTTTGGCTGTGCAATAACTTTCGCAGCGACTTAAACGTCTTCACAGTCTGAGGCCTCCCAAATTACCCTTAAAGCCCACATTTCTGCAGCAGCAGTCATTCCCCCCCCCCCCGGGAAGCTTAAACGCACAAGCGTTTATTTAACTGCATATTAACACCTACTATCGAGGTTCTGGACACCATCCAGCGTCCCACTGTGGCTGGAATGAAACTCTGAATATGTGCGTTGATTTTTAGTGCTTCTCTTTTTTTTCTGTGAGATGGTGCCTGAACGGTGCCTCCGTGCACAGACACGCTGAATGTTATCAGCCTGCAGACCGAGGCTGAGCAGCAACAATGGCTGCACATTCAGAGCCATTTCAACATGAAAATATTTCCTTTCTGCCTGGTTTTTATAGGTTCATAATGTCGCTGGGCGCAGATAACAGCGTCCATAATGAACTCAAATGTTTCCACTTACTCTCACTGCAATATAATTTAATAGCCCTGCTGATAATTGGACCGCTCTGCTAGGTGTCACATGCTAATGTGTCTTAATTACACACAAGAATTGAGATTTTAGGCTTTTATGTGTCAAAAAATGGATGTAAATGAAAGAGGCTAATCCAAACATATTAATTTATTTATGTTAGAATGAAAATATGGTGGATTAAAACTCAGTGATGCCTCCTTTTTCTGAGAAAAACAGAATTCTAGCTAATGTTTCTGTAATGAACGGACATATTTTCCCCATCTGAGCTCATCAGTCGTTAATGTCTTTCCGACCACACAAAAGACCAATAAAAATCCTCATCTTTGATTACAACTCACTGCTCTCCTCATTACCGCGCTCGCTAGATTATAATGGTTTCTGCCGTTCCTGTGGCCCTGCCCGGAACGCCGCTCGCATCTCTGCGCCGTTCATCCCCGACGACTCAAAGTGACGAGAAGTTTAAATTCAGCCGACACTTTATGACTCTGATGTCTGAAAAATCACTTCTGAAGGTGCCATGGAGACGAAAAAGGGAGCTGCTTTTTTAAGGAAGAGAGATAAAGGAAAAAAAGATATACATTTCTGACCTTTTGCAGAAACACACGCTGACCTATGGAAAAGTGAAAGATTTCTCCCTGCAAACCTCTGACAGCCGCGCTGGAGGCGTCCCTCTCTGCTGACCTTTCCAACCTCTCCTCCTCACTCAGGTGCATGAGTCGCTTGCTTGGAGATTTTTCACGTAAATACTGTTAAAAAAAAAAGCTTCTGCTCAGTTAATTCCAACTTTTAGGTTTTTCGGCATTTAGCTTCAAACGAAGCGCTGTTTTATGCTAACGTGGTCACTGGGGCCTGAAGTCAAGTCGGCTGTGGTGGCTCTAACTTCGAGGATTCAAACCAGCACAGGGGTTGGGAGGGCCCTCAGCACCTCACCTCTCCTACCTGCCACAGTGATAGAAACAGGACCAGGGAACAGTTCTGGAGCCCGCCAGCGGGGGGCAGTAAGTGTGACTCTGTCGCAAAACCTCGCGTTTCTATCTTCAAACAACGTTTAGAGAAGCCAAAGAGTTTCTGAAACATTCATCTGCACATTTGACATTTCAGAGGCTCGTGACATTTCCATCAGCCTCTGAAGCCACAGATTCCCGGGATTTGCCTGCATCTGGAGAGAAGCCTGTCAATCCAACCCCCCCCCCCTCCCCACACACACACACACACACACCTGGCTACAAACTTTTGCCTGTTTTTTCATTCGGAAATGGTCCCTAAAGTAACGCGACTCTCGGTTGAGTCTGACAGCAGAAGCAGAGAACAAAAGCAGTTAGGAACGGACATCCGTCCCCCGACACACTTTCATTTTTCTGGACCCGTTTGTGATCGTCTTCTCCATCTCTGCAGTGTATTGCTTGATTTTCCACTTAGCGTCTTCCTCGTCCTCCTGTGCATCGTGTTCCTGGAGGGGAGAGCATAATTCAGTATACTAATAAAGTATCCAGCTGCTGTGGGCTAATATAATAAGCTGTTCCCACTGTGGGCTGCAGCATCTCTAATGAAATCAGGGCACACGTGACTCGCCGCAACCCTCATCAAGGACCTTGTTCTTTTATGGTGTTTGGTTTGGACAAATATATATTAACCGGAGCTCTCCGCCCTCGTCGCCATCATCCTCACAGCCTCCTCATCACCATGCGCGCACTGAAGTCCCATCAGTCAGCACAGGGAACATATACACTACCTCTCACACACTCACACAAACACACACACTCACGCTGGTTTTCATTTCAGCTCTCACAGCAGGTGTGAAAGAACAGCGTCCCAGTTTAATGCTGGGCTCATTTCCCAGGTCGAGACTTTATTGATTGATATAAGGCACAATTACATAACCCGCTATGCATATTCTCATGCTAGTTATTACTGTAATTTCCTTTTTTCTGCCCTCTGTGAACCCTGCTGGAGCGCCGGAGGGATACTGGCCGTTCTTCTGACTGCGGAGTAATAAAGTCCTGACCTGTGATTCGGACCCGTCAAAGCTGCCGGAGTCGCTCAGGTGTGACAGTCACAGAGACGGCGGGACTCTCCGCCGCTGCTGATGATGCGCCATCGAATTTATCGAGCAAAATAAGCTCACCGTGGGGAAATATCTATATCAGGTCGATAAGTACAGCACCTGATGTCCTCCTGCAGTGAAGGGAAAGATTTTAAAGCATCTCTTTTGTGCTTTTCTGCTCACAAAGAGAAAATTTCATTTTCTACAAAATAAATTGTTCAAAAATGAACTTCACAAGGTCTAGGGTTAGGGTTAGGGTTAGGGTTAGGGTTAGAGTTGGGTTTAGGGTAGGGTTAGGGTTGCTGTTAGGGTTGGGGTTAGAATTGGAATTAATCCAAATCTTTATCCTAACCCTAACCCCAACTCTAACCCTAACCCTAGCCCTAACCTATCCTTTGGTGAGGGGTAGGGTTGGGGTTAGGGCTAGGGTTAGGGTTGGGAGTTGGAGTTGAGGATTGCCCGATCTGTAGCCTTTGTTTGAGAAATGTGAGTACATGTCACTGTCCTGGCTGTTATAATAGACCAGGCATGGGCAAACTACGGCCCGTTAAACGTTTTAATCCGGTCCGCTGAACTTGAAAAAATTAAATGACAGTAATTTAAAAAAGGCACATTGTATTCATTTGATTTTCAGTGTTTTGAGACTCATTCCAAAGTCAGATATTTTCTTGTTCTTCATTTTCATATGAAATTAAATCACATGTTTTCTCCATATCCTAAGATGTGTGTTTTTTCTCCAATGAGGTGGGGTACCAAAGCACTCCATCCATCTGCTCCTGGTCCGGCCCCTTTGTCAAATGTTACAACCCATTGTGGCCCACGAATCATAAAGTTTGCCCACCCCTGGTTTAAACCCTCTGCTGCCATTTGCGAGGAGGATTGCTTTTCTGACGAGTCTACTATCAAATGGAGGCTGCGGCGGAACATAGCAGCAGGACGCAGCAGCAGGACGCAGCAGCAGGACGTAGCAGCAGGACGTAGCAGCAGGAAGTAGCGCTCTCTGAGGCGTTTCTGTGCATTAGGTGAAACGTCCCAACAGCAGCAATGGTCCACATCAAAGATTTGGAGCGTTCCGTCTCATTTTAGCCGCTGTGAGTGTTTAAACCACCGGCTTTGATGCAACTCACTGAAACACGTGTGGGGAAGGAGCCAAACCAAAGAGGCAGAGATGGAAATGACTCAAAGAGAAAATGTTTCCACACAGTGGAAATGACTCAGGCAGAAAGTGTGATTTAACACTGAGGTCCAAGTTTGATCGTTTGAGAGGGGCTTAATAAGTTAGGGATCCATGTCTGGTGCCAGGCTAACATTCCATGACAGGATGAAGCAGAAGTCAGAGCCTAATCCAGTAAATATGTCAGTGGAACTCTGACAAGCTCACTCAAGGGTTCCCTGAAAATGGAGTAAAAGGATGCAGAGTCTGACTCAGAGGCTGCCAGAACCAGAACCAGTCTGGTTATGGACAGGGAAGCATGCTCTTATTTTCCCTGCTAGCACTTCCTGATGTCCTCCAGCATTAGTGCATAAACCTGTACTGGTGCGAGACGATGGCGGAGAAGCCTGGACCCTGAGGACGGTCATCCTGGGTTGAACCGTGCACATGGTGGCCGAGGCGGCGCCCATGGGTGGAGGTGAGATGACTCAGACTGGCGGCTGTGGTGGATGAATGCTGACTTTTTGAGGTAAAGTTAAACTGCAGCGATCAGCTAGCAGGATGATCCGAAAGCTTAAACTCCGCTCAGACGTTCTATTCAGTTCATCCGAACAAAAGTACTGCAGCCAACATTAAATCCACAAGTGCAACTGTGCAAAACACTGCCAAGATATTAAAATGCGGCTCCCGGAGAGGGAAGTGAAAAAATAAATTCTTTTTCTGTCGCCATTCTTTCTGTTTACTTTGCAGTCTAAAAACAAATGAGCTCATTTCAACGTGGATTTTCCTCAGGGTAAAGAAAAAAACAAAACCTTTTCTTTTTACCTTTTTTATGCTTGGACTCCCACACACTGGCTGATGATTTGCAGTTTAAGGCCATACCTGTGATCAGATTAGTGTGGGAGTGCCGAGCACTCTGCTGCATGCATGCATGCATGTCTGTGCGCAGCCTTCCCTCTGTAAACTGTCGTCAGGGCGGATGGGCTTGGGCCTGAAGCCTCTGGCCGCTGAGGTTTGTCTTATTGTCCTGAATGAATTGGATGGCTCACACACTCCAAACAGTCACACACCCTGATGAGTCATTGTTTGGTTACTGGACTTTCTGCTGTACTGGGAGAACTTTGAGTCAGGCAGCCGTGCTTGAAAAGGGTGTGAGGGTATTCTGGGTGTGAGGCAACGTGTGCGCTTGCAGACTGGTTCATGTCGGGATTCACCCAGTTGAGACAGAAGGCGCAATTTTCGTTCTGCCAGCGTCAGCATGGCAAGAATGAACGCATGCAGAAACACCGAGGCCAGAAGAAAAAAGATGCATCCGATAATTACCCACTGAAAATAACGCACAAGCAAAATCTCTGAGGCTCCGCACAAAACAAACAACTATAAAAACCAGCTCAAGACCTGAATAAAACAGCCAGTAAATAAATAAAGACTTTAACTGACCCTAAAATCATCAATTTTGGCTTTGAAAAAGAACCTGAGAAGAAGGGTTTCCGCTTCTGCCAGTTGGCCCTGCACATCCAGGACCGAAACCCTACTCCCTCCACATGGTCATGAAGCACAGTTAACTCTCTTATAAATATTCATTAGCACAAGCAGTTGTCATTCAGTTTAAAATGATTTCAATCGAATTAGCATAATTAAACATTATCTATGGTAAAGCCAGTGAACGAGCTTCCCCGCCGAGACTCCGCAGCCATGTTGCCATGTGTGTCAGCGCGCCACAGAAAGCATGATGGATAATATAATTATGTTTGGGAGACAATAGGAGCCCTGCGGTATTGTTATTAATGTGCTCTGTTAATAATGACGTGGCCTACATGAACGGGCATGTCTGCAGGAGGAGAGATTTTCTCCGTGTGTTTTTAAAAAAAACCCTGCAGATGTATATTCTGGGTGTGTGTTCAAATGCATGTTTCAGTGTGTTTAACAGCAATTCTATTCAGCGCTGCACAAGTAATCAATGAAACAGATCAATCACTGCAATCGAAGCTACACTCACACGTGTTCCAGCCGCTGTAATTAAGTCGTGTCTACTTTGTTGCTCTGGTGCTTTTATCTGCTTAGATTTTGTGGTTTTCCTCTAGTGAAGCACAAACATACAGCAACACTGCATGTGATTGAGAAGCTGCTTGTTAAATATATAATAGACATAATTAATAAAAATACAGATGATTTTACAGCAGTCGTACAACATCGTCTCTCCTCCTAAAAGAAGCCAGTAGTAACAATGGCAGACCAGAGGGGGCGACAAAAGGGAGCTGTGGGATTTTTACTGTCAACGCCGGAAGCTGAAAACTAAAACCAGCCCTGGTTCTGAAGAACATGAACCACTGCAGATATGGAGAAATGGACCCGCGACACCAGCTGCTGAAGGAGCTGAGTCACCACTGCAAACATTAAAATGTGCTGTTAGCTGGTGGCTAACCACAGAGCTCTACCGCTGTCAAGGAAACAGAAACTAGGCTTCCTTGAAATCCTTCTTCAAAACTTCTAAATTAGTGTATATTTATTGTCATTTGCAATGTAGTTAATATTTCTACTAAAAGATTCTTCACTACCCCTTTGCTGGTCAACATTTGGGCACAGCCTCACAAAAGTGATCATTGAAAGCTAATTTTGTCTGAATGACAGTGTGTCCGAGCTAAATCAGCACTGAAGCTTTAATTCCAATCAAACCTAATTAATCCTGGTGGAAACCAAAACAGTCCAGTCAGCAGAAGATGTTGGCCAGCCTCAGATCTGATCTGCAGTCTCGCTCCTGTGCTGGCGACGGACCCCACCTCCACATTTCCTCTTTTTCTTCCTTAAACTGCACAGAAGTAGATGCGTGTGTGTGTGCGTGCGTGCGTATGTGCGTGCGAGCGTGTGCCTCTTTGGAGATATAAGTGAAGGCTTAAATTTCACACGGATCATTTCTCACTGTCAGTAGTGCACAGAACCCCGGCACTCGGGCCTGATGGGTAACATGATTACTTATTATGCCTTTCCATGAGGCAGGAAATGAGATTAAAAGTTGCCCTTTTACATTTTATAAAACGGCAGGCGAGCGAATGGCGGCCGTGGCAGCCACTGGCAGCTCTCTGCAGAGTGGAGCTCATAATCCATCTTGATCTCATTAGGACAGCATGTCTGTTTTTCTGTTTTTCTTCCTTTTTTTACTAAAATGTTCCTTTTGAGATGCTGCCACAGGAATGCAGGGAGGGCTTTTTTGGTTCAGACGACGCATCCGCACTTTGAGCTGACTAAGCACGCAGGCATTAGCTAGAGTTAGCGGGAGGGATGGAGGGATGGGAAAAGATGGTGGACTGGCACACCAGTTTAGAAAAGCTGGTGGAAATATTCTAAAATAGGATCCTTTATTTTTAACCTCTCTGTAAACTTCAAGCTAGAGTTGGAGGCAGTTTGGCAAGAAAAGGAGTGAGTGCAGAGGAAGGAATGAATAGGGGGAAAGATGAGAAAAGGAGGTGAAGAGGTGAGACCGATGCCATGTATAAGTGGAGAAATACTGCAGCCTGATAGTGAGACAAAGAACGATGGTGAGATAAGAGAGAGGCAGGCTTTTACATTCCAGGATTAAGCTGGAAGGATCCGACGTGAAGACCTGTCATGCTTTTCATTTACTGCCTCCGGAGTTTCCGTTCGTGCGTCGTCTCTGGCTGTTGCATAATGTGCCAGTGCACGCCAAGGCCACGGCTGTGACAGGGTGGATGTTGCACACTGGGGGGCACCACAGTCCTGGAGAGCTTTCCCGAGCTTCCTCTTTGGAGCACAAACCTCCCTTTTTGCTGCAGACAATCAAGGATAAATGTGAGCGCTTTTGTCCAACTCCTGCCAAGTCTCCTCTGGTTTCATAAAACCTGACAGTCAAGTTGGGTTCATTAACTGTACAGCCCGTTTGGGCAAGGTTTATTGGTTTCTATGGCAACATCACCTCAGCAAACCTCCCCCGAGGTCTGACAGCCATCGATCTTCCTTGCCTTGAAAGAGACGGTGGGCCGTCGCTGAGCATCACTTTCATTTTCTCATTTTTTAAGTCGTAAGACCTGCTGCTCCTCAGCAGTTTGAGGGTTCACCTAAATGTTTACTGGACCGTTCACCTGAACGTTCTCCTGAACGTTCACCTGAACGTTCTCCTGAACGTTCACCTGAAGCGTTCTCCTGAATGTTCCCTTTTCTGCACCAGAAGCAGATAAAGATGACGAGTGCGTCTACTGCTGCAGCATCCTAGAGGATCCTAGATTGTCGTCCCCTCATCAAAGTGGAGTCCAGAAGTTTGTTTAATGAAAAAGTGGAAGCCGCGGTCGACTTTCAAACTTTCTTCCTTTATACGGAGATAAAGGGGAAGTGCAAGTGCTGACTCGGCATCCCTAAGCCGTGCTGATGGAACACTTGGGCCACATGTGACTGGGCTCCTCTCTCTCTCCGAGGATGGCATCCTGCCTGCTTCTGCACAGGAACTGAAAATGGAATCATCTCTCCTGCGTTCGGGTACAACCTGAGGAAGGCAAACATCTCAACCGGGTTCCCGGAGAAAGACTCTCTCCTGAAACCTTTATTCAGTCATTCAATGTTGTGGTGACAGGAACAAATATTTACAGTTAGACAATAAAGTCCTTTGATTCTGATACTTAAAACTCCGATGCAGGAAATGAACTGATTAGTTTTGAAGATTAATCAAGACTGATAGTTCAGACTGATGAATCACAACAAGCAGATTCTTTTCAAGCGATTAAGTCAAGATGCTCTTGTTCTAAAAAGGCATTTTTTAACCTTTGCTTTAATATAAGGTAAAACTTTATCCTGAGCTACAATAACCACAGTCTGTGGTCACCATTTGAGCCAAGAAAGACTGTAAATTTGATCATTTTTTCACAAATTAGGATCATTTTAGGCTTCTGGTACAGTAATGCAACATTTCCCATCTGGCAGCCCAGGTCAGACCCTGACCCACACTGCTGTTCAGAAGCAGCCGGACGGCTCGAGTCCTCTCCTGAGCTGGAGTGGACAGAGCTGACTGTTTTCTGTCAGGCTGCTCTCTAAATATAGTCTCAGATCAGTGCAATCAGGAACAATCTCTCCGATATGACAAGCAGTTTGGAGACAGATACACCAGGCTGTCAGATATTTCTGCGCTACGATGGAGCCGAGACCGTCTGCAACAGGAGCCGCAGCAGCCAGACGGTTTGGCAGGATCTCTGCTGCGACCACGCTCCTGCCAATAAAGGCGATTGAATTTGGTGAGAGGCAGAAGAAGAGAGGCGAGCGGAGCAAAAAGAGGAGGAGGAAGCAGTTCTGGACGGAGAAAAGGAACATCTTTCAAACTGAAGTCGTTTCAAAAGCAGTTTACAGACACAGAGGGAAGCTAGAGGCTCACCCGTCCACGTCTATGTTTAGCTCAAATTTAACTTTGTTTCTCCGGCTTTAGTCATCGAACAGCTCCAGACTCCTACCTCTCCGCTGTAGCCGATCTCTAGGTTTCAGCGTTTTATTAAATCACATGAGCTGATTTGGTGATGGTGTCCTTCATCTCCTAGTTTGGAGTGAAGACTCCCTCGCCTTCATCCTCCCCCCGCTGACAGACAAAGGGAGGAGAGAAGATGGGAGCAAGAGAAGGGTGTGGGATAATGAAAACATCATTGTATGGGAGGAGATCTGATCTAATCACTGAGGAAATGAGGCCTGTGAATGTCCAGTCGTTTGGACTCATTTACACATCTTCTTTAATGCTGCTCAAACATTGATTAACCACTGAGGTTCATCAACCATGTTCTCCCAGTTCAGCATTTGAAGAAAAAGAGAGAGAGAGAGAGAGAGAGAGAAGAGAGAGGGGGAGAGAGAGAGAGGGAGAGAGAGAAAATGGCTGCAGTTTTAGGTATTTTAGCCTGAACTCTAATAAAGCAAAATACTTTTTGGATACATTTTTGGGAAGGCAATTAACCTGTAATTGAGAGTTTGTTACTTTAGAAAAGAAGCTTTCCTGACAGCTTTTGATGCTCTTTTGCGCCACCAAATTCTGACTCATCCAGGATGCTGAAATAATCTCTAATTTTCTCTGAATGTTTTCTGGAATATTTCCAATGTTTGTGATCTTTTCCTCTTCTTCTTCTTCTTCTTCTTCATTTTTTATATTCTTGCAAATATGCCAGAAAGTATCTGTAATATTTGTCCTGTAACACATGCTTTTTTGAGATTACGGACAGGTTGTCTGTGTGTGTGTTTCAAAATCAGGATTTATTAAACCTCCCGTCTGAGCCTGCCTTAAGCTGATTCAGGCAATTTGCAAGTAAAAGGATGTCTCGGTGCTTAAAAACGGGGCCAAATGTGGATAAAACGGTTTTAAAGAGAAGTGTCCGACTCCACAGAACTTTAGTCAACGTGGTGTTAATTTAGGAGCGAGTCTGAGTGCTGAGTGGCCCACACACTCGCCACAGGTGGAGGTGAAAGGCAGGGGATGAGTCAGTTAACCTCTGCACTGTGGCTCCGTCACGGAGGCTGTGCCAGGTTTAAAATGCAAGGCAGTGAGTCAGAACTTTGCAGTGAAGCATTCTGGGAACACAGCAACCTTTTGGCAGAGAGAACACTGATAAACACAAGTTGCAGCAAACATAATTTATCTTCTGTGGTGCCGACGTCTAATAAATAGCCTGCAGACAGTCGAGGCTGCCAGTTTGCTCTCTCTTCATTTTGCTTCTGTGGGGTCTTGTGTGGGGCCGCAGGGTAACAGATGTGGACTAATAGCATTAGAATATTTCAGTTTCAGGTCACCTGCTTTCTTGGCCTGGATCCTTCTCACCTCTAATGAGCCCACTTCACCTGAAAACAGCCTCAGAAGTACATTTCCATGTGTCAGGATGACAGCGACTGGTGAGAGGAGCCCTGGGGTGGGAGATGCTGCAGGTTATAGGAAAAGACTGCGAATGTGTTCCAGCAGGCTCAGATTCTGCTTCAGGTTCTCCTCCACCTCCGCTTATCTCAGTCTTAAACACAAGATCCCAACCTTTCCTCAAATCTTGCACGACACAGCATGAATTATCTCAGCTCCGACGTAAGACCTTTTTCAGATAGCTGTATCCTCTTATACTCTTATCCCCCCATCCACACACACACACACACACACACACACACACACACACACACACACACACACACACACACACACACACACACAGGACATGAAGTCAGACAGTGGAGTGCTGAGCTGCCACCCACAGAACTCCAGGGAGATATGAATTTGAAAAGACAGTGGTGACAATATAAAGCTCTTGCATCGCTGGTCCACACAGAGGCCTTGTTAAGACCTGCTAAGACCTAGAGGGGGAAGGGGGGAGTGGTGGTCCTACGTGCTGAAACCGAGATTTGTCATTAAGAAGGAACTGCAGTCTGCACACAAACACCCGCATCCCATTTCTGAACACATACTGGGAGACTGGAAATAAAATGGCACCAACAAAGACAGAAATCAGTCTCCAACTAGAAATGGATAATGAAGCTCCAAATGATGTTTGGCCCCATCTTTTTGAGAGGACATGTCAGCATGCTATGTGAAGGCGGAGGGACGGGGGGTTGGTCTGAACCTTTTTCTAACCAATCAAGCTGACAACCTTCTTCATTTGGATTTTGGAGAAATTTTTGTGAAGACTTTGCAGGTCGGAATAAATAGTTTATTGGGCCACAAGTGGCCCCTTGGCCTTAGGTTGTCCACCTTAGCCTAAACGAGACGACTCAGCTCAAACTTTGACTTTCTACTTGTGGAAAAGCGGAAACATTTAAATAGTAATGAATGAAAATGTTTGTGAAAGTGTGCCACATATATTACATGTATTATCTTGTGACTGGATGGTTGTTCTGTGCTCATAAAAACACAACAACCAGTCTGAAAAGACACCAACTCTCAGTGATGGAGAATCCTGCTGGGACCTGAAAATGGAAAATATTTCACAGGTGCTCCTACAGACGATTGGCGTCATATGTTATCCTGTCGTCTCACAGAACTGCTTTAAAGAAGTGATTAGGGAAGAAGTAAAAGCTTTGAAACAGGAGAGAAAAAGAAAAGATGGGCAGCGCTTTGAATAAAGAGCCCACAAACCCAGTATTTGAAAATAAATCACTAAATCTACTCATCTGTTGTCCTGCTAGCTTGTCCTCATCTTCTACCCCTCTAGGTTTTACCATAATCTCAGTCCTGGTTTTATTTTTAAATCCAGATTTAAAAGATTTGAAAACATTTGGAAGTTGGAGTTTGCAGTCAAAAACATGAAGATGGAAGTCTGTGTTGGTAGTATTTCATTTAAACGCTGCTGGTGGATCAGAACCCAGTCCAGGAGGAGTGGGAGGGGATTCCAACAGGAACTAGCAGAGATAAATCAGGTGGGAGGATGACAAGAAAGTTGAGATTGGATTACGTACGAAGTGAAAGTGACGGACAAAGTGCCTCAAAGTGACGATCTGGATGGAGATGTTGGGAAGCAGATCAAATCAATTCAGTCTCCGGGAGAAACCGGGCAGCAAATGTGAGGAGAAAATCAAATAAACCCCTGCGGACAGAACTTTCCTCATTCCACCCCATCTGTTTTCAGTCTCCAGCTGCAGAAGGGGGAGCTCCAGGCCTGGCCCACCACCCCATTCGGGACGTGCACCCACGTACGCAACCTTGAGAGCGTGGGCTGGATGCCAGAAGTAAACTAGAAGCAGCTGTTGTTCTTCTGGGTGGAACTGGACCCCTCGTTACATAACGCAGCTCCCAGAATGGAGGAGTTTAGAGCAAAACTGTTCTGAAGGCTGCCAGGATTTGACCCAGTGGCCCAGCTTTACCTCATCTGGCCAGATGAGCTCTTCAGAGCGTGTTGAACCTGCTCCAGCCTTCTGCTGCTGTGGAGCTTGTGGAGAAGGCGGGAAGAAACAAAAATGAAGCTTCAGTTTGTTATTTTCATTAAAGCCAGAGGAGGTAAATGAAGGGTGACCTCTGCTCTTCTGGACAAGAGGAACCAGACCTTTACTGTGGCTCAGAACAGGGAGGTTCTGGAGATGTGAGCCACACCCACTTTACTGTCACCCAAAAAGCCCAAAGAGGTCTTCTTGAACAATATTCCCTCTTTAAAAGAGTCTCAACAGTTCTTGAGCAACGGCATCCAGCTCACTTGTCAGGTTGTCTTGTAAAAACACACAACTTGGCTGACTGTTGATGACAGTCACACTCTTTAGTTCTCTGATGTGGCAGTTGAAACATTCTACTGCCAGTTTGGCTCTTCTGACACAGGCTTTGTTTTTGCAGAGTCACGGCTGCTCGACACTTCACCAAACAGCTCTGAACCCTCAAAGTTTTAGCCGCTCAGACTCAGCTATTGCAGGAAGCCATTTTTAATAAAAGAGGAGGAACTGACCAAGAACAACATGGATTCCAAGACTGTTGAGCCTGGTTTGATGGCCCATGGGGAAGCTTTGATGCTTCATGGCTGACATAGCTGAAGGCTCCTGTCAGCCGGCTCATCTGTGTCATTTAGGAAGGTGAAGGTGTAGAATTAGGCCTTTTGGAGCGGTGATTACAGGCTGCACGCAGACACGAAATGCTTCGTCACAAGTAAACAATCCTGTGTTGTCAATCAGAATGGGTGGATGGCTTGAATGGGTTTGGGGGGGTGGAAACGTCAGGCACAAGACTGCAAACTGCTGTCAGTCAGGATATGAAAGCAGCTCGAGGTGACAGTAGTCCATTTTTGGTCTTTTTTTTTTCTTCTTGGTTCTTTCATCTGTTTTGTCTGTGAGGGCTAAATCTCCACTTTTTATGACTCTGAGCCCCAGTGCCACAGGCGGGGTCGCGAGCGTCCTCAAATTAAATAGTCAGGTTCTTGTTTTCAGGGATTTTCTTCTTTTTTGCTTTTCCCCCTATTCTACCATCACTGTCTCTGTGGAGTCATCACTCACCGCATCTGGATATTTTAAATGTCAAACTATATACAGTGAGTGAAGAGCGGATGAGTCGGGAGCATCTTTGTTGTCTTTGAGGATTGTGGTTTATGGGCCTCCTGGGTTCAGGTTCTGCTTGAACACCACCAAACTGACATCAGCCAGGTTTAATGACAGATTTTGTAAATGTAGAAACATAAAGTTTCAAACAGCTGTGTGGAAATCATAAGAGAACCGAACTCAATGTGGCATCCAGGGTTTTATCCGCATTTTGTTCAGAATAATAATTCATCAAAATGGCTTGGGAGATTAGGGAAATTGAATGTAAAATAAGGTTTAGTTGTGCTTAAATCTTAAATATAGTCTTTACCTTTGCTAAATACGCAGTTGGCCTTCATTCATAAGCAAATTATTTTCATCTGAGACATAATTTGAAGAGACGGGGACACATGAGATTCAGAACAGAGCGGAACCCGGAGCAGAGATGCTCTTGTCCTTTTCCGTGTAATCAAATCGTCCCTGTGATTTATGTGCATCTCCTGCGTGTTCAGCCTTGTATCTTCATAGTTGTTTCCTCTGGGTTTTATTGCTATTTATGCCCTGATTCGGTCTTTGGCAATGAACTTGGTTAAAAAGGAAAAAAAATGAAATGTCAGAGACCATAAGGTTCATGAGGACAGAGAGCAGAACACGGCGTTTTAACGGGCCGAGCCAGTTTTTGTGCCTGCGTGTGGGAAAGTGAATGCAATTAGACACGTGCTCTTCCACTTTGCTTTCTCGTGTTTGGATTTGTAAAGTATTTAAAACATCTGAAAAAGAGAGAAAAAAAAAAGAAAAAAGAGATTTCTGTTGACTGATCACTGAGCAAACTTTATTTGGATGAAAATTCGAATTAAAAAATAATAATTGGAGAGAAAACATTTGTGATCTCTCACACGTGCTCAGTCCAAACATTGCTTTTCATCCAAACAAGCTGGTGAGCTTTTCTATCATAATCAAGGTTGGGTTTGCATCAAAGAAAATTCAAAGAATGTTTTCGGACATGACGACTGTGACTCTCAGGCTGTTGAACAGCCACTGAACAGTCTGATCACAGGGGAATCTGTTGCTTTTCCTCTGCAGGCACTTTGAAAGTCTCTGATCGCAAATATGGAACATAAAATAAATTCTGCTCTGTTTGTTTTCCAAAAAAGTAGGAAAAAAGTTTTAATTGTTCATTTTAACGTCCATTTTCCTTGGTTAATTGGTAGATTCGCTTCCTCCCTGCAGTAATTGTCTGTTCACCCGTGCTGAAGCACCAAACTGCTTTTCACACTGTGTAGAAGCAACTTTGTTGCTCAACAGTCGTTCTGACTCCACAGAACATATTTTGGTACAAGGTTTTCTGAACAAATAACCTTCAAACTGGGAGGCCGCTCTGGCCTGCCTACTGACCGGGGCTCAGCTCGGACATAGTGTGTGACTGGTGTGTGTGTGTGTGTGTGTGTGTGTGTGTGTGTGTGTGTGTGTGTGTGTGTGTGTGTGTGTTCACAGTCGATCCGCAGCGACACCAGTCATCTACAGAACTCCATCCAACAGAGTCTGTGGGAGACACAAAGTTCTCGGTTTTTTTAATCCCATCCTGTCTGGGACCTGTCCCAGCTCTTGGCTCGGCTCTGTCTTTTAATAGAATTATTTCAGCCTCAGAGTGCTCTCAGCTTTGGGCTCGTCTGAAGCGATCCAGTCTGATCAATAACTCAGGCTCAGCTCCTGCTGGAACCAACATGGCAGCTTTACGGCCTCCATCCATATGTTAATTTCCCAACATGGTTCCAGTGTTACTAAATTACATCCACATCGAGACCTTCAATCCAGAGAACCTTTTGTTTAATTAAAATGTGTTATTAATGCCATCTGTCAGCCTGAACGCAGCAGAACTAAAACAAACTGAAAGTTTTGAAGTTGATATTGACTGTTTTAACAAGCAAGAGTGAGGACGTTGAGGGGAGGTGGCTCACGTCTTTTTCATATCTCTGTAAAATATAGAATAGAATAGAATGTGTTTATTCATCCCACAACGGGGAAAATTCACTGTTCCAGCAGCATAAACATTAGAGAGAAATTTTGAAATAAGGAAGAGGAAGACAAGATAAATAAAAGTACCAGCCACTCTGGTCTTCCTGCCTCAGACGTCAGCACCGAGCCTCTTGTCCAGCCAACAGCCCGGCATTCTTCTCACGTCTGATCCACCAGCCAGGACGTTCCTCTCTCCCCCACATCCAATATTCCCACCTGACAGGCAGAGCCGCTCCCGCCGTGGCCACTATGAAAGCTTCCTGCAGAGCCGACCTGCCCTGAAACTGGTGGCTTATGGGATCTGTGGTCGCTCATCACAGCTGGGCTCCCCTGCTGAGCTCCACTTAACCTCCCTGGTCTGCCAGTCTGAGGCATCACACTGCACAACTCCGGCTGTGTGTGCGTGTGTGTGTGTGTGTGTGTGTGTGTGTGTGTGTGTGTGTGTGTGTGTGTGTGTGTGTGTGAAATATGTGTGTGTGTGTGTGTGTGTGAGCTTCACTCTCTATTGTTATTATTGTTTTATTACAAAATGTAGTTTTGGTTGGCTTCCAGAGTGGACAAAGTTAAAAATACTTTAGCTGAAAAAGACTTTAGTTTTAATTCCAAACACTGTGCTACCATACTTTTTATTATTTTACTGCATTATTATTTGTGATCAAGTTTATTTGTGATGAATTATTATTATTATTAATAATAATTTTATAAGTGTTGCATCTTCATTGAATTGTTTCCTACAGAACCAGGTAGAATTGACCTTGGTGTTTTTGTTTTTGACAGAATTTTTATAGTCTTATACTTTTTTATACTACAAAGCTGACAGACATTGAATTAGATTTGAGATTATATCTGAAAGAATGTAACTTCTAACAGCGATTTAAACTGCTAATAACTACATTATAAAATTATATTTTCAAATACACAACTGAAAAAAGCAGGTTTAAATGAATGACAGTAATAAAATAGAATTACCTTGTAATTTTAGGTGACTCAACTCAGTGTGATACTAGCTTTTATTTAAATGAAACATCGTATTTGTTTACTGATTAATTAACATTAGTCTCACATTCACGCTTGATAAAAAGCCTAAAAATAATTACACCACTTTCATGTTAATTAGATTTTGACAAAAAAAAAAATAAATAGAAAGGCAGTTTTAGTCTCCCTCCATCCATAGGAGATAATAATGTTAAAAATAAAATTTTACCTTCAGAGATCAAAAAGAGTCTTTAATTTGTCAGATTAAGACACTTGATCAGGTTCATGCAATATTTGCAGCACTTCCAAAATCAATCATTCAATCATTTCTGGAAAACTGGAAGCATGTAACCACACAAAACATCATCATTAAAGTAGGCTTTTCCTTTTTTCCTCTTCTGCAAAAGAGAAGAGCTGCAGCCTCGTCTTGTGAGTTGGCTCAGCGGTGAACTAATGATACTGCAGAAGTGATTTTGCAGCCGTTTATTCCATTATTGTTATTTAATCTTTTTCCTCCAAGAATTGCGAAGAATTCTTCCACTGCCGAAGCAAACGCGTCAAAGCCAGCAGGCCGACAGCAGTTTCACAGTTGGATTCGTAGCCTTTCCTCATTACTTCAAGACAAACGGAGCCGATAAAGATCCGGATTATATTATAGTTTTTCAATGATTTGGTATTTGTTTGACTGTGGTTTTATTATCAGTCTGCAGTTTGAGCAGATTATGTTTTAATGCAAGTCGAGGAGGAAAGATGAACCTAAGATCCATCAGTCCTGCAGGGTGAGTCACTGTCAGATGCACATATCGGCCATGTCGCAGCAACACATGGCATAAAAGTTTGCTCAGAGTGAAGCTGGTCCTGCATACTTTATATTTCTCTCCGTGCGTCTGTATGTGGGTGTGGAACAGCTGTGATGAGACAAGCTTGGGCCTCGAGTGACAGAGCCAGCAGAATGCGTACAGTTTTCACCCACGCCCCCTCATAGCTTTCATTGCACATTTCACAAACTGTAAAAAACACCCCTCGAAGTCTCAAATCTTTGCTTTTAGGCCAATTTTATTGATGATTATTAGCCCATTTGTGAAGCTACAGCTACTACTAACTTGATTAGGTATCACGGCTGCTCCTACCACCTCCCAAACATTCCAAGGTCTCAGTGGGGGGGTTAGGGTTCCCAGACTGGTCACCATTTTCTTTTGAACACCTTTTTTAATATACATTTATATTTAGCACCAATGTGTCTTAACTATGTATTTTGGGTGCCTTTTAAAATCTGGTTCAGGAAAACAAATAGAAATTTGCAGCTAACTCTAGCTTATTTACAACTTATCAGTTAATCAAGTATTTTCCCATTTTCCTCCATTGAATAATGAGATGTTTAAAAAAAGATATTGCTCAAAAGACAAAGTTCTGCCAGCGTATTTACCCACATGCCCCGTGGCTCCTTTCCTAAGTGGAGAAATAATTGACCCGGCATCTTCCCTCCCCATCCATCCGCCCTGAGAGGAAATAGGACATTCCTGCTGTTGGCTCTGGGTGCAGAGGAAATGGAACGACATACTTCAGAAATAACAAGAGCCGGCCATCACCGCGCTGGCCGTTATTAGTCCTGGCGTTGTTCAAACCGGGAGGGTGGGAGGTAAAAATGCCTTTTGGTCTCTGCAAAGAAAAATTGTTACAGTGCACTAACGTTGGTACTCATGGAATTTACTGCTCAGGCATCTGCTCAGTGTGGTCCCATATTCTATCGAGCAGGTTTTTCAGAGAGCTCCCCCCAAGGAAACAGTCACACAAACGATCAGACCGACCCGACTGTGTGTTCAAATCCAGCAGAAATTGGCAGAAGTGGAATAAAGTCTGCACGTCTGCGGATGTTTAGGCCTTACTGAGCTGCTGCATCACTGTTCTCCCTGGCTGTCCTTCTTCAAAACACCATATTCCTGCAAATTATATGAACAAATGGGGACCGACCAAAGCGAGGGCGTCAGTTTAGACAGCCAATCAAAACAGGCTCTACGTGAGGTCAGAGCCGTCTGCGTTCCGTTGCCCTCGCGGTGGCAGCGCCTTGACAGACGTTTGTAGCAGCGTGCGTGCCACTGTGTCACCTTGCTGAGTGTTGAGAGTGTAAAGCGAAGGCAGCAATCCTTTGATTGTTTTTCTCAAGGTCGACCAGCGAGCTGTCTGCTGCAACCACGGCTGGAAGCCTCCCAGCCTGGTCTGGGCTCGCAAACCAGCAATCTGCTTCGTCAAAGCTGCTGCAAAAAAGCAGAAATTTACTGAAAATGAAAATTGAAATGAGATGGGTTGGTTGGGGAGCGTTTCCAGGGTGGAGGAGCAGCCTCCAGGAGGCAGCAGCCCGTGCGGCTGACTGCTCCCTGGCAAATGATCCATTCCGTAAACTCATTTAAAATGAGGAGTTTAGCCTCTGATGAAGACAAAGCAGCCCGACCTCTGATGAACGCGCCCGTGGAGCTGAGACGACACAGATCTTCATTTCTAACCTTATCAGGGTGAACAAACAACATGTTTAGGTTTAAATTGAGGCTTTTTTGGGTGTTTAAAGATGCAGATTTGCTGTGTCAGCTCCCATTCAGCTCAGGTCACCCTCACAACCAATACTGGTTGTCCTGAAACGGGCCACAAGCCAATGGAATGATGCCAGTCAACACCCTTTGGGCCACTAGCACATGCTGCTGGTGCTATTTTCATCTGTAAATGTCTGATTTAACGACTCTTGGAATCCATATTTAGTCATTCAGGAGCCACAACCCCTTCTGAGACCCCATCCATGGCCTAATATTGACAGTTTGTGCATCTGACCGTAACAGAAAGTGAGTGATGGATAAAGCTGCTCAGAGGACAAAATGTTGGCAACTAACAGTACACACACGTGTGTGTACACAGTATGTGCGCCATGTGTAATCATGCCTGTCTGTACGAGTAGGCGCATCTGTGATAGATCAAGCTATCCCTGGAATGACATTCGTGTGTGAGTGAGTGTGTGTGCGTGTGTGTGCATGATGGATCAACCCATCTCCGCAGAGGCAGGATGACAGAGAGGAGCTGAAGACACTGAAAATGGGCGAATGTTCCAGAGCTGTGACCAGAGTTCAGATGTGTTTCAGCTCCTGAAGGAGGGGAGCTGAAATTCAAACACTCGAGTTTCTTCTCTCTGATGGCTTCCACAGCCAAAGATGACTGAGATGAATCACACAGATGAATGTCCTCTCCAGAGCCCGAGCCATCTGAACATTCAGACTTCCCAAGAAATTTCACAGCAAAGAGAATTAATGGAAAAGGTGTGTCGGACGTCACACAGGATGAGATAAAATCAAAAAAGGCCCAGGGTTAGAAAATATGACGCAAGGTTGGGAAACAACATCGTACAACGATAAATAAATGAAACACGAAATCTTTTCATTGGCTCCAGAAAGCGTGCAGATTCCAGGTCAACTGCAGTCATCATGGAGGATTTTATTTATATTTTGAGTTATTTTACATTAAGGAATAAAGAAGAAGCTAAAAGAGCCCCCAGAGTCGCAGGAAACAACTGTACTTTTGCTAATTTGGCAGTGATGGTTAAATGTTTGAGCATTTCGGTTTCTGGTTTCTGGTTTCTGCCTCTTTTACCACCCAACTGCTCATGACGGGAGATATCTGATTAAGTGACCTAGTTGGGAGGAGAAGCAGAGTCCCAGCACGACACGGTTGGAGAGCAGGCCTGTGAATTACATTGAGAAGCCTGTTGGTGATTACTGGAAAAAGACGCTGATGACCAAGAACAAGAGCAATCAGGCTCCATTACGGATGAAGATAAGCAGAAATCCTGACAAAAAACTGGGGGCATAACCAACACTGGAGCCTGAAAGTGGACCGAGCTCATTTAAAGGTGAAGTCAGAAGCGCAAAGCTGGATAAAGACACGGAGCCTTTTCCTCCTCCTCCCATGTCCAACTGAAAGACATGTAAGGGGAGGGTGCAGCAAGGACGGGAAAACAAGCAGAAGAAGGATGATTCCTCCAGTGAGAGTGATGCAAACTGCTGCATCAGACTACATGTCAGTGCAGCCGATGCACACACACACACACACACACACACACACACACACACACACACACACACACACACAGACACACACACAGACAGACATCATTACTGGGAGCAGGATGTCAATGGCAGGCGCCAAGTGCTCCAGACTGATCTGGGAGGGGCAAATATGTAAATCAAGACTGAACATCAACACATCAGTAAAGAGCCACAAAGACTAAATAATTTATACAAATGATGTTTGAGCGTGAAGAGCGGATGTGCGCACGAGCTGGGGTTCCATTAATGAGGGGGGGGAGCTGGAAAAAGCTCCTGACATAACAAACTGAGTTCAGCCGTTCCCTGTAGTGGCGACGCCTCTAATTACCTCGCTGTTCTGTCTTTGCCAGTGGAGAGGACAGCAACTGGCTGTCCAATTAAAACTGTTTTCACACCTCTCTCCATTTCCCTGTTTACACGTTTACCTGTCCGACCGCTCTCTTCTTTCTTTTTATAACTGCTGATGTTGAAAATGCTGCTGTCGTCGTAGAACTTTAGCCATGTTTGCAACAATTAACACAGGCTTAATCAAACTCTTTGAGTTCCGTACTTTGACTGGCTGTTTAAACGTTACCGGTTGTCCCAGAAATCATGCCACATCTTCCCAAGGGCAGGTTTGGGCTGTGCAAATCACTAATTAGCAACATTTGTCACCATATGTCTGAACACAGGGAAGTTCTCTCTGCTTCCTCCCAACAAACATGGCGGAGCCCAAACTAGAGTTTTCACCTCAAAACCCACAGAGTGAATCTAGTGTTTCACAGAGACTGAGGAGCCATGCGGTTTTTTTGTTGGAGGTTTTCTTTGGTGCTGTTTTTGTTACATGACTGAGTTTCTGCAGCTTGGATTGACAAATGTGCTGCTGCGGTAGTTAATCTGCTTGTTTCACTCTGATCTCTGAGGGCTGCACACCTAATTAGAGCTTAATCAAGGACATGGAACACACCTGGGCCTGTGTGTGTGTGTGTGTGTGTGTGTGTGTGTGTGTGTGTGTGTTCTTGTAATTGCTACATACTGAGTACCAAAAGACTTGTTCTACTATTGAGGCCATTTAAACTTCAAACTATTTGAGGGTTCAGACGTGGTCTTAATATTTAGGTGATTCACTGTAGCATGAGGTGGTATCTTCAGGCCAGCAGGAGTGGATCCTCCACCATAACACATCCCTATGTGCTGTAGCCAGATGGTGGACTACCAGCACAGCATCATGTGGACACCAACAACTATTCTGACACCCTCACTTCTCCAAACAACCGCCACTTTAGCATCTCCATTTTAACACACCTGTGCCTTTTCCAGTGCACATTGCAGACACGTGTATTGTTGTTGAGGAGGCTGAGGAAGAGCCCGTTAAGTCTGGTTGCAGATCCACCCAGCACAGATCCAGTGACTCTAACTGCGTTCTGTTGCGACAAAAGGTTGTTCAGGCCAGACTGACGTTGCAGGGGAACAAATGCAAAAAAGTTTACTAGCACAATAACCTACTTTGACATGGACGTTGTTCTTCATTCCAGAATTTGTTTTTGTTGCATTGTGCACACATTGTCCTACTCTAGAGAGATGACAGCTCCGCGTCTGAGCCAGCTGTGTAATTACCGAAGAGTGACAGCAGCGCTGCTGGTATGCATCAGAAAATGTCAGCAATGCAGACGTAAAACCTGGAGCTGTGCAGTTCTTTTCTTTTTCCAGTCAAGGCCAAAACCAGAGTATTTAGTCAAAACTCAGGAGATTCTGATGCCAGCTTCAAAAGTTCGTTTGAAGCTTAATTATAGTCAAATGAGTTGAGTGTTTCTTTAGAATTTGACACGTAGCATGTGTGTGCATGTAAACATGTGCTTACAGATGCACATCACCTGCACGGTATGAGTGCATACCGGTTCCTACAGAGAACCTCCTCCTCTGCAGGTATGTACCTGTTCTGCTTTTCTTGTTCCTCAAACCCGCCTTGACACCTCCCGTCTTACACAAACTAACCTGCTCACAATCCATTTCTAACACGTTGAGCAAGCGAGTGTTGCTGCAGTGAGTGGGCGGTTCGATGGCACGGCGAGCTGCTCGGCAGCACAAAAACACGCCTGGCTTTTAATGACACCTCAGCAGGCTGATGAATAATCTATAGGGGAGCCGCTGGGTCATTAGGGGAGAAAACGTTAAATTGAGCTTTCATCAGACCTGGCTTTACACATACGGTTGCACATGCTCACAAATGTGTAAATTTTACTGCCAACATGTTATTGAACTGCACAAAAATGTCTTTTTCTATGAACGTACGCTTCTCTTGGCCACACTAGTGTCAAAAAGAACAGTGTAAAATCTAATAAATGTGTGTTTGCTGTCAGCAAATCCAGCTTCCATCCCACCACCCATCCTTTTGAACCTCTTTTCTCCACCTCGTGCTTCACTCCAACCCTTAACAGGCATCTCACTGTCTCGTAAATGGCCCAGGCTGCATTACTAAGGTCTTCTGCATCATCCCTTAGCCTCCTAATGACAGCTGCTTCCGCCATTAATTCTCAATCAATAATGCAAAAACACTCTGAGAGAAGTCCATCCTGCCACAGCTTTATTTTCTAATGCTCTTCAGCAGCTAATGAGTCGGGCTAATTGGTTCGTCATCAACACCACTCAGAATCTGAGAAGAGGAAGTGAACTTTTACAGCAAATTAGTTTGACAACCGGTTCCCAGCGTCTAACAAACACATTCTACACCATTGATGAAAGATTTGTTATCATCTTCCTTCAAATTAGTTTGATTAATATTTTGGTAAGAATTTGACTACATCTTCATGCTTTTTTTTTTTGGCCTTTGCAGCCCAAAGTCAGACAACGCAAGACACAACTTTTGAAGCATTAATTAAAATTCTGTTTTTAACCTCTGCTGCTACATGAAAGAAACAAATAAAATGCAGGAAGACAAAGAAGGTAGCGTATGACCTTTAGCAGGTTCCTCAGTTGTTGCCACGACAACCAACAACCCATAACACCATACTCTGGTTGTAAAAATTGAGGTCCTATATGTTGTCGATGGGAATATAAATAATTTGCCACGTGAAACGGTTTCTGGGGGTGTATCCAGTGTCTTTCCTCTCAGCCATTTATCTGAAATCAATCTTCTCTGCTTAAAGAGCTGGCGGCTTTGAAAAGAAAATCTTGTCTCTAAAAAATGAACTGGATTTTGCTTTGTACAAAACCACTCAAAGGTTCTTTTATTCATGTAGTATTGTAATTGTGGCTGTTTTATATCTGGTCTAAATTGCAAAGGAAATGATAAGACGCAGATCTGCCAATTAAAGTTGAAGAGAACATCTTGTCAAGGGGACAATGGTGGCTGCTGTGGCTGTGGCTAGCCTGCTGATTTTGATCTTTGTGATCTATTGTCACGTTAAGGCCACTCAATACTCAATTTCCACTCAATACTTTTGTATGGAAGGCTGGTTTTTAAAGGTACTTCACATAATTTGGCAAAAAACGCTTTGTTAATTTTTGCTTCAAAAGAAAAAAAAAAAAAAGCTAGAATTTAAAAAAAAAAAAAAAGCTTAAAAATGCAATAATTGCCGTGTCCCTGTCTCCCATGCATCCTCTGAACCCAAACACCAGTATGGGCCATCCAATATTATCTCATAAAGTCATGTTGGCTGATAGGTTATCAATAAATCACACATCTGCAATCCTGCTGGCTGATCAGCGACATGCGATCACCTCAATCATTCCAAACAAATAGTTTCCCCTGATCAATGCGTGTTCAGGCGCAGGCAGCACAAATGCTTTTTCTTCATGGATTTTGCAATCAGCAAACGGCCTTGGTACGACAGCGGCGGCATTTTTCCGTAATGACGAAGAGTAGGAGGTGACTAAGTGGCTGCAGTGTTGAATCCCTTCAAAAAAAAGGACCCGATTGTTTCCAATCTAAAAGGAAGCAGATGAAGATACTTTTGTGGCAGAAGATTTGTGGCCAGTGGTGACCTAAAGGTGACCGCAGTCTGATTTATGACCTCCAACTTGGGTCAGAGTTTAAGAGTGTGTCAAAAAAAAATTTGAGCTAAGACCCAACTTGTTGGTCCTGCTGGTGGCCGTTGGGGAATCTGGCTTCATGCTGAAGCAAATAATAATAATGAAAACAGTGCACTTTACTAGCATGGACCATGTCCGTGTAGTCCTTGTGATGGTAAAGCATAACCATCAATAAAACTAGACATGAACTTTGGTCTTCCATCGCTTTGGAATTTTCCTGGAGGCAAAGACCAGAACGTTTAGCATATCTGAAGATCTTTACCAAGCAGCAACAACACAAACACAGATGGAAAAACTCTCTTTTTTGCCCTCCATTGATTAATAAATCAATTTACACTGTGACATGACATCAGCAGGTTCGGGGCTGTTATGCTCGTTTAGTTATATTCAGCTGTGTCCAATATGATTTTATATTAGCAAAATCAATCAGTCAGCGAGATGAGCTCCACTGAAACGAACTCATGCAGCGGCTCAGAGACACAAAGACTCTGTTTACAAACTGGGAAAATTCATCATAAGATCAGGCTGTTTGTTAGCATCTCATGGTCGCTCGTGTTCCATAATTATCGGAGAAGCTTTATAACTGGAAGCATCACGTGAGCTCCAGCCAGATTCATCTGAGCACTCCGCAGGAAAACCTCAGTCGGAGACCTTTTAGGTACACACACACACACACACACACACACACACACACACACACACACACATCATGGAACTCTAGCTGCAGGGACAGTAAAAAATGTATAGGTGTTTCAAAAAAATGTCTTTCTTTGCCTAAAAAGTGTTGTTAAAAAATGTCCTCAAGCATGAAATTTACTTGTTTACAGGAAAAATGGGACCAAAAGTCTTTATGGAAATCTTGCCTCGTTTACTGCAACTTCAGTCCTTGGTTACAAAGCTGATGAAAATTGGTGAAGGCTTCTTTATATTAAAGGTTGGGGTGGACAGGTTGCGAGCGCTACCATGACCTTTGAAACGCTCCACCCGGCTTTCTTTTCTTTAACTTTGTTTCATTTGCACTGTGGCTGATGAAAAGAGATTTTAAAAGGGCAATTAAGCTTATCTTTTACACAAAAGGTTTTTTATTTAAAGACACAGACAAGAAGAGCAGAGATGTGTCTTTATTTCGAGAAGTCCTCTCTAAAGGGACATTAGATTAACTCTCTAATCAGTAAAGTAAACCTGGTATTCCTGTCCTTCTTTTCATTATCTAACTTTTGGGTAATTATTGCCACAAAACATTAAGAACTTTTCTGCTTAATGTTCCTTTTCTTTATACACAAGAATTTGCCCTGATTGTCAATTACCTGCAGTATAATTTTCTCTACACTTTAAGGCCTTTATTATATGTCAATGAATTCTTCATTGCAAAGAAAACCTGGGGAAAACAAGCGAACCGCTCCTGTGGCGCCGTTAACCCCCTTCCCCCTCAGCAGATGTGCTTCATTTCTCCATCATTGATCACTGGCTGGCTGTGATTGGTCCCCTGCTGCTTCTGAATGGGACTACTGGCTGAGAAATGTCATTCATGTGTTTGTCTTAAAGTCAGATTAAAGGTCCCATTATTGTCAGAAGGCCTGCTGGTAACGTCCCCAGGCACGTTTCCCTGCGGAGGTCACATCGTACACAGAGCTAACTCATTAGCTTTCAGGGTGCTCGCTGTGAAATCGCTTTTAAATTAAGTTATTATATACTTTAAATTCATATCTTTAAAGACTTCAGACAGTATTATTATTTATCATTTTAAAACATTTCGTCGTGGGGATTATCTTGCTCACAAATGAAATGAATTCAGTTATTAGCTGCTTAAAAATGACCATGTTGATGTGAAATTTAAACATCATAAAAGATGCAACATCCATAAATGTTGGCACGACAACAAATGCACATATTGGTCTAATTTTAGACATGTTGGATTAAAAGCAGAGCCTAACAAATGGTAAACACTGAAACTGCTGCCATCGATTGGATTTGTGGAAACTGCCTCAGGTGATGAAGGAGCAGATGGGTGTATTTCTGAGGCTGAAGAGCACAAGCCTGTCAAACTAACGGGGAAAATATTTACCATACAAGTTGGGCTTGATATCAGTTTAATCCAGGAGGTCTCGTCAACGCTGCTGAAACTGTTAAAGGGCTGGAGTTTTTGGTTGGAAAAAACCAGCGCAGTTTGGCTGTGACTAAGTTTCTTGTAACTTTGAGTCTTTTCTGGATGTTTTCCGCCAATTTTTGATATTTCCTTGTGCCTTGCATCCCACAGGATGGGACAGACTGAGTCATTCATTCCTTCACGAGGCTTGTCCCAGCGCTTTTGCGTGACATGGCTGATAGATGATCCCAGCATCTGCTCACATGTGATGTTTTCTTGAAGGAGGACCAGACACAGAAAAGCAGATTTTGTCCAGGAATCGGCACAAAATTTCAGATTTGGAGAGCCTGACAGAAACTAAGCAATTCAAAAAGTTAGAAAATCAGGAGTCAGAATACATTTATTTTTGATAAAACTCTTCAACATCAAGGCCAAGTTTAGCTCTGAAAGGAGGAAACTTTGACTGAAGCCAAGAGAGAAGATACCGGGAACAGTGAGACACAGGTGACAAACATCTGAGCAGTCACCTGTGGAGAAGATGAGACCAGACAGAACGGAAGTTAAACGCAAAAACAATTGTTAAAGTAATCAAGTTGCACAGAAATGTCCCAAATGGAAGCAGCAGCAAAATCCAGAACGACATGCTTCGATTATCATTCCAATCAACAGGCACCGAAGCCTAAATGTGATTCATTTCAGTTGGTGCATGTGAGCGTTTCCCCCCTCCTGCTAATCTCCTCCCACATTTCCAGCGAGCAGACCAGTTTGAGTGATCAAGCTAAATTGCCTGAAAGGCCATTAATAGTTTATAAGGCTGGGCTTGATGGAAGACATGCTGGAGGAAAGCTAATTAAATCAGTGTCAGGGGGTTGCTGGTGTCTCGGGTTGGCATGGTGGGATGTAAAGATTACCATTATCACTTTCATTACCCGGGCTGATTGTTTAGAGTTGGGGGTGAGATGGGGGCTGGAAGCACCAAATTAAACCATTCCACTAAGCCGCAACAGTTTCCATTATCACGAGGGTTTCCACCCCCTAATCGATCTTTGCCTCTTCTGGATATGTCCTACGCAGCTGGGTTTGGCCAATGGTTGGTTGTTTACAGCAGGAACGTAACTAGAACATGACAAACAGACTGGGTTGTTGTTGCTGGCCGCCATGATTCATCTGCTGAACTACCAGCATCTGCTCCCAGTTTCAGGTTTCCCAAGAGAACCAGGTTGCCGGGGCTTGCTCCCAGCAAACCAGCAAACCAGAACTTTGCTGAGGTCAAACGCTGATGATGGAAAGGATCTTCCGTAGACTGGGATATATTGGTTCGTTACATGGCAAAAATAAAACCTCCTTAACCACTTGCTGTCATCATCTGACCAGGAGCCGGCAATGTTTTACAACATCAGACGCCAAAATCATTTATAAGCTTGTAATATGAGTCCCGAACCATAAAAGTGAAGTCTAAATTTGTAAACTAGACTAAGAAGTGGTTGAGTTCCTGCTGCAGCTAATAGCAGAGCAGCAACTTTATCTGTTTTTTTGCAAACATGGATTTTCTTTCGGCTTTATTCTGCTCAGCTCATTTGTTTCCATAAATTCTATACCAGAGATCTTTCAATCTGTGGAGACTGAAACGGATATAGATTCAATTACTTCTGTTACATAAACACACGCCATGGGTGTGTGTAAAAAAGTGAGTCTTATTAAAGTTAAAAATGTAAAAAGCACATATGTTCGACTGCGTTTTCAACCCCAACCACTGTTCATTGTTTGTCCAACAAGGTAATAACAGCGATGACCTTGTTCCCATAGCAATCTGCACTTCATTATTGGATGGCGGTCCGGCCAGAGCCTGTAATTCTTTCATACTTTGCGTCCACCTTTTCTTTCAGCCCCTGCCATGCACGGACGTCTGCCATCCCGGGCGCTTTAACGCAGTCTGCCGCCACTGGGTCGGTTTATAAATATGCACTAATGAGCTGAAGGCTGATTGTGCTGTGGCACGCTTACTCATTACCCCCGATCACCATGGAGACGCTGTCTGCGGAGGCAGGACTGGATGCCATGGTACTCACATATGGACCAGCATACATTCAGGGTTGCGATGCAGAGACAGTGAATTTAAAATAAAGACTTCCTAATGAGGAACAAAAACATGCGAGATAGGCTTGGACGGTGATAACGATGAATTCAACTCAATATATTGAGTTTTCCGGACATCAGTCTAGAAAATGTTAACTAGGAAGTTCTGAGCTATTGTTAGTCATAACAGTAAAAAAAAAAAACCAATAGATGGTGACTTTCATTTTTACAATCATGCTGGTCAAAGCAAATGTGTTGTTTTTAACCCATCAGCACCTCCTACTGGTTAGGGGAAGCAGACGGCGTCGGAACTTGAGCTTTAGCCGTCGTATTTGGTGCGAAATGTTCTGCAGGTCTGCCCTTGATAACGCCTCCCTATTTTCAGGTTCCATTATGAGTTATAACAACTGCTGTTTTTGCATACAAATAAGCTATCTGGCATAAACAGTGTCTCAGAAACAACCCATGACCAGAGGACAGTCTGGAGGACAAAGGAATCAGCAACAAAACAATTTCAGCTATTCCGTTAACAAGGCTTGTCTGTGTCCCTTCTCTGTAACAGATGAAAACATACGATTAGATGGAGCAGGTGCTGAAACAGTCTGTGTCCCAGCTAATGTTTGTTTCCGTAATGTATTCGCTTCTGCTGCCCGCGCTGGACAAATGCACTCTGATGTTGTTTTGGACGCTGCAGTGGTACTTGTCCAAACCAAACTAGAGGAGATCACCGAGGAGACAGCCAGCCGGCTGGCACCCAGCTTTGCTCCTGAAGTCAACTTTTAGGAGGCTTTAGTGTAAATTACCAATCAGCAGTGCCAGAACTGGTTATGTAATAGAACATAAATCACTGCTGTTTTCTTTCAGATACCTGCACTGCTCTCCTCTGCCTCTTAGGTAACTAAAAATGGGATCGTAAATACGAGATGAGATGATCTTATTTTTCTTTCACGAACAAGTCTGAACTGTATTAGAACATTAATTAACCACTGATGGCAGCTTGTCCCCTGGAGCTGCCCTGATATACAGCTGCCATTTCCAAATGAGTCTATTCTGGCTTTAAAACCAGGGGAAATCTGACCAAAATGGGAGGATCTGTAGTAAAAAAACAAACAGAATACTCTGAATGTGTGTGTGTGTGTGTGTGTGTGTGTGTGTGTCTGTGTGTGTGTGTGTGTATTCTGTACTTGCTAGATAGTGAGTACCAAAAGACTCATTCGACTAGCAAAGCGAGGTCCTCACAACTTCAAAAGACTGTTTGAGGCTCAGGACTTAGTTTAGGTGGTGTGTGTGTGTGTGTGTGTTTGTGTGTGTGTGAGAGAGAGAGAGAGCATGTATTACAAATGGAAGCGGGGAGTTTATTTTTACTCGAGCATGTGTCAGCATATGGGTGTGTGTTTCTACATGTTGTTCTGCAGCAGTTGTGTGCACACGGAATCTGTGTGCGCTTGTTTGTGTGTGCACAGACCAAGAGCGTGTAGATAAAAATCATGCTTTTGAAACCTTGAGTTCATCAGAATGTGTTTTTTTGTGTTCCAAAAAAGGTCTCTCACACACACACACACACACACACACACACACACAGAGTTAGTGTGTTCTTGTGTGTGCCTTCTGCACATTTGGCCACTCGCCGTGTGAATCTGAGAAAGCCAGATTTGGCGGAGGAGACCTCTGGGAGTGGGTTTGGTTTGTGAGAGGATGAGTTGTCTAACATCTGCAGGTCCACTCCCACATTCAGGGAATTCCATCAGCAACACTCACTGTTTGTCTCCATCGGTTGGAGCCGTGGGTTTGGGTCAGGGTTTTTTTTTTTAGGGGTGGCGGGAGCAGACGGGCCCTCCTGGCTTTGACTCTGATATTGTGTGGGTCTTTCCCACTGCCCGCCCTTGTAGAGGAAATGAGTTTTGGTTGCAGAGAGACAAAAACAACGGAGGAGGTGGGGGGGGGGATCAGGGGCTGGAATGGTTTTCATTTAGCCCTCTTTTATGAGTCAGGACGAAGCTTGCCAGGTCAGAGAAGAACAGCGTGTGAGGGGAGGAGGGAGGTGACCTGTCTACTTGATGTATGACAAATGGAGGTAAGACACAGGCGGAGGGGAATTCCATTTTCAGCCCGGTGACAATGACTTTTCTCTCTCCTCCCTACAGGCAAAGAAGTTATGAATTTGGACAGGTGTGAAAATGATGAATGGTAATAATGTTAGCTTAAATTGAGCGAGGGGATGGATGCAGTGAGCTCTGCCTTTTGATTATGATGACTGCAAAAAACCAAGTTCTCACTGAAGGTTTTTAGGGAACTATCTGGAGCCAATAGCCAAAAAATGGCAAATAAATGACCCCCACTGACAAACACATTCAGTGGTTCAGCGCTCTGAGATGTTAGCATGAAAAAACAAAAACACGCACCAGCGGCATCTGCAGGCGTCCAGCAGACACAAAAATTGAACACAAGATCAAAAAGATTTACGGGCTCCAGGAAGCCGTCCAGGTCCTCATTTTTTCTAAATCTCCCAGAGCCAAACAACAACCCAACTCCGGTAACTTTCCACTGACGCCGCTCCTCCACCCTCAGCAGATGGTGAACAGACTCCTCCAAATATCGATTGATTCCGTCCAGGAATCATAAACATTCCACAATCGTCCGCGACACACTGAGACCAGACAGCATAGAAACCCGCATTCGATTTTCTTAACTGTGAATATTTCTTTCTGAATATTTTATCTGGTTTTGGATCGTTTCATAGTGTTAGCTTTGATGCTAACAGCTTCCCAGTCGGGCCCAGGGAGACTGACCTACCAGTTTGTACTTGTATGTTTCGGTGAGCAGAGCTGATGAGATCTACGTTATATATTTGATTCTGTGTCAAAGCGTAGAGCTCAGAGGTAACTTGGTGGACTAGCCAACAGAGGCACAGATGATAAAATGTTACCACTGAAGAAAGTGACGGGTACACATATTGATCACCTGTTTTTAGTTAGCAGTGGCAAAATTCAATTAGCGGACCTCCATCGTAGCGGCACCACCCAAGGTCAAAAGAAAGGGTGGGTGTGTTTATTCACCAGCTGATGAAGTGCTACACACTCTTGTTAGATTCCTGCCAAACAAACCCTCCCAAACTCCAACTCTCTACTGATGACCATTGACCTTCAGCGTTTGAGCTGGCAAACATCTGGTTGGAGGCACCCCGGCGCCACAGCCGGCGTGGAGAGCGTGAGCAAGGCTGACGGGTGGTGCTGTTCCCCATAATTCACACCTTAACGGACGAGGCTCGGCTTTGAAGCTGCCGTTTCAAAGAGCTGCTGCCGTTGGTCCATGCAGAGAGGTCAAAAGGTCACAGCGCTCAGAAAAGAATTCGGTTATCGCAGCTCTATCTCGCCCTCTCTGTCAGCTGCTAAACGGGGTTGGTGCAGGCTGGAGGACACAGGAATACAGCCCGGACGGGTCACCAGTCAGAGGACACACACACACACTCACGTCTCAGAGTGTGTTAGCAGACACACGCACACAAAAACCTTGAGCATGGGACTGAACAGCTGAGCTCCGGTATCCCTCCATCTTTATCCTAATCAGCGGTAGAAGCTTTCTCTGTGAGACAAACAGCCTTGAAACGCTTTTGTGCTGCAAACAAACACCACAGAGCTGTTGATTAGAATAATTTCATACTTGTCGAGGCTTCTGGAGGCGTAGCGACTGCAAGAAAAAAAGAAAAAGATTCCAAAACAGCAAGTAAATAGATGAGTTCCACAAAAAAGTCATCATATGTTGGATAATAAAGTAGAAACTCTGAGTGAGCGAAGATGACTGCCAAGGCTGAAAATCTCTCCCATATGTAAATACCTTCACAAAGCACACGCGTAGTGCAGCTAGCGATGCTGTTTGGGTCTCAAAGTGACAAAAACTGCAGCAGGATTTTTTTTTTTTTTTTAAGCAGTGATGGTATTTTTACTGTGAGCAGAGTCCAGTGGCGGTGGTGGTCCAGTCAGCTTCTTCAACACCAGATCTGCTTATTTATGCTTAATCTGGATGACAAGAACATTTCATCATGTCTATGATCTGCCAGCCAACGAGCAGCTTCATTATCTGCTTTGTTTGAGAAATATTGTTTTGTTTTTGAGCTCTGATTGGCTACTGGGAGTCAACTGAGATGCGTTAAAAATGACTCGGTCCGTTCAGATTTATTAGAATACATTTATGTTCTCGTCCCAGCTGTCCAGAGTTCCGCGCACATGTTTTTCCTTAAATCTGCTCCTGCTTTGGTGTCAGAATGGACAGTTTTTCAACTCTTCACCTGCTGGAGGTGTTTTACGCACCCGTCCACACACACACACACACACACACACACACACACACAGATCCACATCTGATCCCGCTCTCTGCTCCCTGACTAGAACATTTCCATAATTTATTCCTCAGGTCTTTGGGGAAGTGCTGAGAGTGGAAGGCAATCTGTCGGGATAATTGGGCAAAGGGTGAGAAACAAATGAAAGGAAAGACATGTAATCGTCTGGTTCTGGTCTTGTAAAGCCAATGAAATGATGATTACATCTCCAAAATTAGTTCCGCTCAGGCTGTTTCAGGACGGCTCTGGAGCCTGGGGGGCCGGAACACTCTCAGCCAGATTCTGACATCCTCAAAAAAAACCCCAAAAAAAACACAACGTTTTGTAATTATAGATGGACGTAAAGCTCAGATCCGTACTCTCATAAAAGCAGCACCAGCTCTGCGGAATTTCCAGCTGCAGTATTGAAGAAACATTGAAAAACCTAAAGTAAAGCGAAGCAGCGTAAGCCTGCACTCAGGCATCAGCATGAATAAGCCTTACAGAAAGCCTGAGAATTACGTGCTTGTACTCCAGTAACACAGCATATTTAAATGCTAGAGCCACATTTTAACACCTTTGAAGGAGGAGCCTCATCATTATTTACACCAACGTCTCAAATATTATGTGCATATTAGAATTCAGCGGAGATGTTCCTCCCCTCTGTTTTAAATGTTGCACACAGGACCTGAAAATGTCACCTCAAAAACTTGGTGATGCTGTTTTCAGTGTTTTTTGGCAAAAATAAGGTAAATCATTTGGAAATTAAATGATTGTCAAAATCCAGGACAAGTAAAAAGTCCCACTTTGAGAGCTGTCTCAGAGTTTTGTTGTAGAAAAGCCATTTTCTGCCCGAAAGGTTTTGTCCAGCAGTAAATTTCAGCGGGGTTCTCTGGACGTGCAGATCTGCTCCGGCTCTAACGTCCCTGCAGATTTTTTGGTCGGTCTGGTAATGGAAACCACCTGCTGCAACACCCCCGAAGGGCTCGGCTTGCCCTATTTCAGCCTTTCTCTGCATTTGAGGCCTGATAACTTAAAGGATGACTAAATAAAGCTGAATTCTACTCAACTAACAAATTACATAACATTTTCAGGCTGAAATTCCTGAGATCTGCCCCCCCTGCAGGGACGATAACTTATGCCTGGCTGCAGATTTTCTCTTCTTGAGGATCGGTTTCAGCCAGATTCAGGTGGTAACAGAGCTGTTATCCTCTCTGCGTCTCGGCTGTTATTATCTCCACCTTCTCTGCTGCAACGCTGGCTTACATGCTTCTCTTTTTACTCTGCACAGCTGAGCTCCAGAGTCAGAGTTTTCAGCATCTATTCAGGTCTTAGTTTAATCTAAAATTACTCATCCATTTGCTGTTTTCTCAGCAGAGACCTGCCAGAAAGACTAGAACAAACACAGCCTGGAGATGATAAAAGGAAAAACCATGTTTCCAGGGACCACCTGTCAGTGGAAACATAATTATCGGTGCACGGGTTCATCACTGGCCTCAGGGGATTTCATCATGTCAATAAATGTTCCTTCAAAACACTGAAAGGAGGAGACGCAGCTTCACCTTTGCTGACCGAGTGAGAAAACATCTCAGCACTAAGAAAAAAAAACGTGACACCTGAGCTAGTGCACATCTGGTTTGGAGGAATGAAACCTTCTCCCCGGGCCACACAATGGGTTTTCATCGGGCCCTGTTGTGCTGCAGGGCCGCAGCCGAGTAGCACCGCCCACAACCCTGAGGCAGCAGCCCACCTCCCACCTCTAACCCATCTGGAATCCCGCTGGGCCCCCGCCCTCAAGTCTCCACTCGACCCATTTTCTGCTCTAGGACTTGTTTTTCCCCTTTTTTCACTTCCACAGACTGACACGTCAAACAAAATCCACGATCTGGAAAAATAAGGTTTTTGATTCTGAGCTAGTCATGCAATCGATGCTGGGTTGAATGAGCCACAAGTGTTTGTGTTTAACACCTTTCTGAAAGGGCCTGTCTATTTGAAGCCCTCGGACAGACCGAGACACTGTTAATGTACGACAACCACGGTGCCGTACATTAACAGATTTTAGTTTTCGTCAGCTTCCACTTTCATCACAGTGTTAAAATTTCAGATCTGATTTTAAAATAGCTTCTGTTTGAACCTGAGAGCTTCTCTGTCCTGGTTTTACACCTGTTGATGTAGCATTTTTGATCAGGTAAGGAGAATTTGTAAACTATATTCAAAATCCCAACAAAATGGGCTTTTTTTCCCAGTTAAAATCGAGTTGAGAGGTCAAACAAAAACATTCAGCCTTGAATTAGAAAATGGAAGCACAGACAACACCACTGGGTGGGCTTTATTACTGCAGAACATCGACTCTCCAGATGAGGAGAAAATGTTTGGTAACTTGTGGTGGTAGAAGAGTCATGTGCTCAAATCACATTAAAAAAAGAGAGGGAGAGAGAGAGAGAGAGAGAGAGAGAGAGAGAGAGAGAGAGGGAGGGAGAGAGAGAGAGAGAGAGAGGGAGAGAGAGAGAGAGAGAGAGAGGGAGAGAGAGAGAGAGAGAGAGAGGGAGAGAGAGAGAGAGAGAGAGACGGAGAGAGACAGGGAGTCACAGGAATGACTTCTTTGGTGACTTATGACAAGCGTATTTCTTCGGGTGAACCTGTCCTGACAGATAGATGTTAGAAAAGGTGATTTGTGGTTTGTGGAAAAGGTACATGTGTGACCTGTTCTGGCTCCGTGGGGGCTGTGGGAGTGGGTACATTTCTGAAGAAGGTTGCCAGGTAATTACACCTACTACCGGTGCTGCAACCAAAAGTGCTGCAATGATGGATTAATTATTGTTCAAAAATGCAAGCTTTACTTCTATTAGACCCAAGTGGAGGCCTTCCTCGTCTACAGCAGCTCTTCTGCACCAGATTGGTTCTTTCTTTGGACTAAATGCATGTATTGTAGGTGCTATGGAGTGTATTTTATGTTAACACCTCCCTGAGGCTTTGTCACATGTACAAAGTTGGATCTGGACAGACATCTTTAGCATTCAAGGCTGGGCTGCATCACTCCCCTGCCCTGCTCACAGGAAAACAGTCCATGATGCAGACAGGAAAATACCCGATGAGGTGAGCTTGGGACGGGTCTCCCCCCCTGCAGCCTCCTGCAGGGAAGAATTTGTTTTTGCACAGCCCAGGACCTCCCTAACATCTGGGCACACACTCCTGGTATGTGTGCTATGTTGTGGTACGTCACCACTGAGGTCATCTGAACCAGATGTGGATGGATTTACATTACTTGCACATTAGGTCCATGTCTCAAACCTCTGGGTGGTGGGTTAGTTCTTTAGGCTCTCAGTCATCCAGGTCATAGTTATCCGAGAGTAGACTTTGTGTTCATCTGGACTTTACATTTTCTTTTGGCGAAACGTTTTCCAAAAGAAAATGTAAAGTCCAGATGAACACAAAGTCTACTCTTGGATAAACATGACCAGAAGCAGGGTATGATACACCTGAAGTGAAGGATTTTCTGAGGATCAGCAACCTATGATTACCTACGTCAATCAATCACACACAAAATTGAACAGCAAAGAATCAGTGAAGACCAAAGGTGCACATAACAAATGTGCAGAAGGCATAAATATTTGCCTTCTTGGACGGACAAGAGAAGACGGAAAAATCAAGCTCTTTCTTTGAGTAATTTGCCTCCCCCCCACCGCTGATCTAAGAACCATCGTTGTGTGTCTGAAGCGCTGCATAAAATTACAGTTAATGTACGAGTCCAATTTGTCATAAGTGGCTTTGTGAGGTCCATCAGAGCTGCTTCAACCAAAGATCTATGGTGCACAGCTGCAAATGCCGGTGACAGTGAGTAATCCACTCTCACCTATCACTCTCTCTCACACACACACACACACACACACACACACACACACACACACACACACACACACACATGCACTGACTGCTGAATTGCATTAATAGGTCAAGTCTAATTTTTCATCCATTTGCCGTTTTGTGGCTTCTTGCACTGAGATCATCTATCAAAAGGAGCGTTTCATCGTCTTTAACGCTGCTACTAACAGGCTTCTAACCGTTTCCGCAGCATCTCACCGGTTTCCAAACACTGGAGGAATCCAGATGCTGTGAGAGTTTCCTTTGACACAGACAGGCAGCTGCGTCCTGTTGCACACACGCAGGGATTCACCAAAACTGGAAACAACTAAATTCACTTAGCCGAGGACAGGTTTTTAACTCCCTCCTTGTAAACGCTCTGTGTCAGATGATTCGTCATTCCACGGTGTCTCCATGGAAACTGTACTCAGATAAATTCAAATTACTCACTTGTAATTTCAAATCAACAACAAAAAATCTTAATGTCAGTCCATCTTCCAGAGACGTGAAGGAAACCTCTGGACTCCGGATTTGCTAAAACAGCCAGTAAACCCCTTTGTATTCCAACAGGTACCTGAGGCTTGTCAACCCCGGGGATGCCCTGCAGCCAGCCCGAGAGCCGCTCTGTTGCCGCGGAAACTTTGCTGAACTTGTGTCAGAGGAACCCTGGGTCGCTGGAGTCAAACGAGGGCGCAGATTTACCCAGAATGCAAAGTAACAGTTCATCAGAGCTGCAACTGATAGTGCTTTCTAAATCTGCTCCAGGCTGAACGCACAACAACGGTGGTGAACACGGAATTCAAAGACGTTTTCAAAGCATCTGGACTTTTTCTCCACCACACAGGAAGCATCCGACGGCTGCAAGTGACCGCGACCTGCAGAGGTTGCTAATAAGGTGAAGCTGCACGCGGCCGTGTGGGCAGCTACTTTTATTATTATTTCGTCTCGCTTTTATGTCATAAGATCTGCTTCTCACTACAAAACGAACGCATATGATTAGCTCCGCCTAACCGCAACGTCGCTATTGCAGCTTTTTTTATTGAAATTTCAACCCTTCTGGGTTAAATAATTACCCCTGAGTGGCCACTTACAATATCAAAAATATGACCTGAGCCCGTCAGTGCCCTAAAGCCATTGGTTGCACGTAATGGGCACATGCACAGGAACGCCACGTCCTGCAGCGGCTGTAAATGCTGGAGCTAATTTTCCATTGCATTTTATGCTGTAAATCTTTTTTGTTTCACATGCACGCATATAAATAGAAATTCCTGTCAAGCTCTTTGCTGTGAGTGCATAGCAACAGTGTAATGGACAGCAGAGATTTGATGTAGCGCTGCAGCTGCTGCAGGATTTACACAAGCAATTTACGTCCTGGAAAATGCACCTTTTCCATCCCTTAATACAAGAGAGCTATAGTATCTAATGTGGGGATTTAGTCTGTGAAACAGCATGTTTGGGCGACTGCTGCTGTCTTTACTCTTTGTTTGGGGGTTTAACCACATGACAGTCAACAGAAATGCTTTAAAAAGCCCCCCGAGGGTGAAAAATAAAGCCACGTTTCAATCAAAACCTGAATCCCAATCAGACAATTATGAGATTTGACAGAGCATTTTAGACAGATGCCATTATCTGATTATTCATAATTAACGACCGCTTTAACCTTGTGATGATTTTTTTTTTTTAATTTTCATTTGTGTTTGGATTTTTCCTTCTTTCCTCATCCACTCTCAGTCTCCCTCCTCTCCTCCTCCTTCCTCCTCCGCTCTCCGTGGGAGCGAGCCCCTCTCCAGCCCGTCACTCCGACTCTGCGCCAGCTACTATTTGGCTGCGGAACGTTATTTAGAATTCACACATGCTGGAAGTGGACACAAGGGCAATTTCTCAGCACTCCCAGAGTGCCTGGGGAGGCAGTTGCAAAGTGGCGGTGCTGGTTGCAGCGCTGGTGGCAGTGGTTGGGGAACGTTTGGCTCAGACACTGGCAGCGTTCAGAGGGAACGCTTGGCAAAACAGAGATCTTAGTGAATAGGAATGCAGCGCAGCCATGTTTGTGAATGTTCTGATTGTTACTGACTCACAACATGCCCCACAGATCTTTGGAAAGGGCAGTCAGCGATAGGGGGAGGGCATATTGGGCTTTTATTCCTTTCTCTGTTCCTGTCTGTCTTCCTTATCTCTTTCTGTCTCCTCCTGGCAGAGAGTGGCTGTTTGCACGGTCCCAGGCTGAGAGCAAAGGAATGATTTTAGTTAGGATGGTGGGGGCATTTTGAGGCCCAAGATTATACAGACCTTTGTGAGGAAAAGAGGAGTGTTGGTGAGTCTGGGGTGGGGGCCTGGGGGTGTGGGGGACTACAATAGCGGCACAGTCTGACTGCCGCTCTGACAAAAAGATGTAATGTGTACGGAAGCTCCGAGGCGTGAATGAAAAGCTTGTGTCATGTGTCAGATATGTTCCGAGAGGAAAAATTGAAGTCATTAAAATTTCTGTGTCGGTTCATTTCCGATGGTGATGGGCAGCCTGGCTAAGTTAGATTTTTTTTAAAAACATCGCCGCTAGTAGCAGCCTGCAAATCGATTCATAAATAAAGGACAGCTATTACACTTTTAGGTGTTTCCACTCATCCTCTTATGATAAAAACAGCATCATGATGTGTGATTTTAGCAGAAGATCATCATTTTAGCTGTTCAACACAAAGGTGCATTCAACACGGTGGCTGGAGCGCTGGAAGGATGACTGCAGCGCTTCTGGAATTAATCAGCCTTACAGCTCCTGGCTCCAACTGTTGCAGAGCAGCACAAATTATTCCCCAGATCAGGGGACGCGCACATAAACCCGCTGCCATAGCTACCTCGCCCTGGCTCCCTCTTAACTTTTGTATTGATTTTATTTTTTTACTACTGACTTTTAAAGCTTGTGCTTAAATTCATGAATGACCCTTTTTGTCCTACCAGAACTGGTAGGCAGAAGTCAACAGGACAGTGGCAAAGAAGCCGGGCGTTAATATTTTACATTGATGTTTGTATGCGATCGTAAAATGAAGACATGACGAGTCAATTGCCCTATTCTGTAGGTGGAAATCCGCACCTCAGTGACCTCAGTCATCGTTTTGACAGACTAGCCAACAGAATCGAACCTGCAGGAAACCTTTGTGGATGGACAGAAATGTGGGAGCCTCACAGAGAAAAGGGAGCCTAAAATGAAGCTGAGAATGACAGGGAATAGCAGAAGGCGGGGTGAGGAAAGGCGCGCGGGTGAGAAAGAGAAGAAGAAAAATGTGTGAGGGAAATAAGAGGAGGAGGAGGAGGAGGGTCCGTGTGAAGTCGCTCAGTGTCTTCCTGTAAGAATGCGCCCTCTGAACCAGATAACACGTACAGACAAAACAATCTGTGTGTGAGACACAAGGCGGCTCAGCAGACTCTCGCTGCAGCGAACGGTTGCGATGCTGCTGCCAGTGGGTATTTTTATCTTTACCTCACACTTGCTGTGCTGATGTAAACATGCTTTGCCTCACAAAAGCAGCAAGAACGACAAAATTAAAAAAGGCTGTTGGTTTGTTCGGAGGGATGCAACTAAAGATCTCGACACTCATTGTCTGGCAGCGTCAGCGGCATAAGGCTCTGTCATATAAATCAATTAAAAAAAGAAAGTTTGGTAACCATGGCAACGTGGCATCTTTCACCATTAGAGTGTCAGGATTGTGTCTCTTGGTCTATAAGAGTCATCGGCTGTGCTCGGTGTTCACTGAGTCTATACTTAGACCTAACTCTGCCTCCAGCTAGCACGTCCTGGTTAAACGTGTTAGCTGTGCTAACATTGATTAATTAGCATCATTCACAAGAACAGAATGAACCTTTGTTCTCCTCTGATATTAAAAAAGCGCAGGTCTGAGCTTAATGGCAGCAGTAATGAAAGGAAACGTCTCTGATCGCCTGCTCTCTGTTTTTCTTCCACTCAAGAAAGTGTTGCTGTTTTAGGAGCTCCACATCGGCCGCTGTTAATTTAAAACGATTCCATCTGATCAATAGCAGACAGTACAAACACGACTTTAAATGAACATGAGTCGTTATCGGGTTGTTAAAGGGTCGATTGGAGTCCTGACATTTGGCAGATCAACATGTGATCAGCACCGTGACGATAGATCTGTCTGGAAAAGCTTCAGCCCTGGTCTGAGGCATTAATGTGCTCCTTGTGACAGCGTAAGGTTTCAGCATGTGAACGCTTTTAACACCTGCTTGAGTTCAGAGGGGACAGACGCTCCACGGAGGCAAAGTTCTTTCCAGGTAAAAAGATATAAATGAGGGCCCAGTAGAACACTGGTAGGCTGAAGATCATCTGCGCTAACCTGGAGATTTCCTTTGGGGATCAGAAGTCTAACAATAAAGAGAGAAACATGCTTTGATTCCCGCTGGGGACTCGGCCACTGCTGCAGCTAGACCGCAGACAAACACCTCTAGTCTGGACAAACAGCACTAGGAACCTTTAATAAGATCCCCAAATAAAGCAGACCCGGTGCAGAAGCTGTGTCCACACTTCAATATTGCAGCTATGCTATAGAAACACTGGCGGATGAAGTCCTGCCTTATTGAGGCCTCTCCCTCCGCCGGTCGGTCCGCACGCTCAATCAATGTGGAGCAAATTCTCGCCAGCGCGCCGTTCATTACTCGGCATTAAAAGTAACACTACACCTCGCCTTTAAACATGGCTATCGACCTGGGGGACGGTTAATGATGGGAAAATGATATCATTTGCTGCAATGCTCCTTCGTAAGCTGACCCGGAAAACCAGACGGGGTCTCTTCATCTTGACCGCGTCGGCTATCGATTTCCTCTGCAGATAATGAGTTTTTATGTCTGTAATATATGAGGGGATCTTTGATATCGGCTGATCTGTTTGCTCACAGTGGCCCACTTCCACTGCCAGGGGAGCTGTGGAAGGAAAGAGAGAGCGCTCGCTCGCTCGCTCACACACTGGCTCACACACTCACTCACACACTCGCTCACACACTCTCATCTCTGCAGCTACATCACTGCCGATTATCTCACCTCTCTTTGTTAAAATCATGACTAAAACTGGCCTGGAGATGTTTTCCATTAAGCTACATAATGAACTAGCATGTTTGTGCTCAGAGAAGCGTTTAAAGTGTTTGTATACATTATCTGATTTTTTTGCAAACCTGAGCAACCTCATTTTTTACAGAAGCGACTGTGAAGGAGAGATTACTGCAAATAAATATGAAAAACCCAAAGTCTCTTTTTGTTTGTTTGTTGAAAATCTTTCATCAGTGTTTGCTGAAATTCAGTGTTATTGAATGTAATAACCAGACAGATCTCGGATTATTTTTTTAGATATGTAGTCGCTGCTTCCTGTAGACCCTGCATCCTCCTCCGACAGCCTCCTAAAACAGCTCAGGGTTGTGTTAGCCCAGTTTGCTAATCCAGCCCAGTCTTCCCAACACTGTTTTTCTGGTTTGGGCACAGAACCACCTGCGGGGATCCTTGAAGCAAAGGATGTGTTAGGACTGGTCTGGCTAGGTTTAGGGCATGACTGCTGAGGCTGGTTTCAGACCTGACTCACTCACGTTGTCTCTGTTTACCGTGGTTTTGGTTTTCTAAGAAAAGGGAACGTTTTTTCCTGCACCTGCATGCACCTGGGGCAGTTGAGGTAAGATCACAACAGGTCAAAGGCTCCTGGACGCTGACCTGCCGCACAGCTTAGAATTGGTGGAGACAGGCGGTAGCATCCTTGCCGTCTGGCTCTGCAGCCCCTCTAATGAGAAAACAAAAGAATCCCCCCCTCCAAAAAACCTTCTCCCCTTCTTCTCGGGGTTAATGGCCGCATAGATTTTTTTTTTTCTTTTGCCTTCCAATTTATCTGGCTCTTATTGGCATTACCCTTTTTGCTTGTGCGCTTCAGCGAGGAGGGGGTGTAGCTGAGCGAAACAGGAGACAGTAATGAGATTTCGCAGACGTTGCAGCATGTAGAATTTCTGATGATCATATTACACTTTGTCGATAACCAACAGATCGTATTAAATCAAACCTTCTTGGTGGAGCGCCGGATCAAGAGCTGCGATTACGTGACCCACTTTTTTGATATAACTGCGCTTTGTTAAAGTGGAGATATAAGCATTTAGCCCCCCCTTTTTTCTCTAATCAAGTCACGAGATTAGATTGTCAGTGAAGCTTCACTCAATGATATCATCTAATCTACAACGATAATGCAGTGCAGATGGAGAGAAATGGCACAAAACATCTGAATCAAGGGAATTTAACGAAGCTTTTCAAACATATTTTCTGACTGATTTTCATTAGCCAGCGCTAAAACAATATCTGCTATTAAAACCTGTTCTGATAAACTGGAGATGCCTCAACAAATACCTACAAATAATAGATATTAGCTTTAAAAATAACTTTTTAGCCTTTAATTTTTTTAAGAGGAAAAAAAAAAAGCAAATTTCCCCTGCACAGGAGCTTCATAACCATTAGCATAAAGGCCAGCTGCCTCCTTCTCTGCTATTCATGATTTAATTTAAATCATTTTAACTCATCTTTAAGAAGCGCTTCTTTCAGTGCTCCTAAGCTTCTGGAGATCAGCCGGTAATATCCAGTGGCTTTTTCGGGGACTTTACTGTAATCATTGTGGAGTGGCGGATATTGTTTAGTGGAGTGTTGTTCTGCTCATATTGCTCCGTGCTCCAATTTGACAAAGCCACTTAGGCTTCTTCGTGTTCGCAGTCATTTCCACTTTGCCTGAAGTGCATTTAACACCAGTGGAAATGGAGTGTTCAGGGTGACATCATCCGTGTGCATTTCGCCTCGTGTGTGCCGATTTTATAGTGACCTCTTTAGTGTGTGTACTTCTTTTTTCTCTTGTGCGCGCGCCTGCGTGCGTGCAGTCGGTGAGTTTTTATAGAGCTCGGGCTCTCGAGGTGTGTAATTTCTGCAGCCACCTCCATGACATCATGACGGATGAGTTAATCATATCAAAGTTTCATTGGATGAGTCACATGAGTGCAAAAACACTGCTGGCATTCTCCCTCCAATGGTGAAACAGTAAAATTCATTTGGTCTGTTCTCAGACTTAAGACAGAAAAATGGTTTGCTTTTCCTTTTTTTCCCCCCGCTGGTGGACGATAACAAACTGCCCGTCGGTCGTCTGCACGCAGCAGACGACATAAAACCTCGTTCATTAAGGGGACAGACTGGGGGATGGAAAGTCATTACTCAGCTGCTGCTGTCAGGTCGTCTCTGGTCTCTAGACACATTAGTTCATGTAGTCACCGTGAGGGTCATTCAGTCATAATTGCAAAGAGAATATACAGTAACAGGTGCTGTTATTAGCATAGCTGCACAAAAACCTCCCTCGCATAGGTACACCTGAATTAGTCTCAGAGTTTAAGTTTACGTTTTAGAGGTAAATTCCAGCTGCGCTTGTGCTGAAGTCATATTTTGCCACAGCAGTTTTACCCACATTTTCTGAATTTAGTTAATAAGATATTATCGACCATGCACGGGGCCAGCCTTTGGAATGCGTCTGCTGTTTATCAATCCTCACAAGCGCCGTTTTGATCTCTCCGATTTTAGGGATGATGGTTTTTGGAAGAATGCTTCGAACTTTTGCAGATTCAAGAAATAAGATAATTTATCCATCTGCTGGAGTGGTGTGCAGAAGTCGTTTTCGAACCTGGCATGATGTCCGTCTCTGCAAACACTAAACAGATGAGACGTGACCCCACCATCCAGTTTTACGTTTGCATCAGAACATCATTTCATTCTGTCTCAGGAGGAAATTCTGAACACGGTGTTTTTTTGAACATGCTCAACAGGGAGATTTGTGTGGAAAGCAGTCGGGACACTAGTCACATGGTCCTGACCCAAGCATCCAGCAGACAGAGACTCCTGAAGCCTGCTTTGGTTTTCCCATCCAGCCAGCATCTGCTGATGGGTGAGTCAGCTTCCGACTCACTCTGGCATCCAGGAAAGAGTGTTGGGCAAAGATCCCTCTGAGCTGGGCAGGAACTGCTGATGTCATTCAGCTGCACTTCGGTTTCCAGTAAAAAGTTAAGATAGCGTTCTTTAGTTGTCCCGGGTGACAGAGTGCGAGCGTGCGTGTATGTGTGGGCGGGTGGGTGTGTTGTTGTTGTTGTTGTTGTAATGGGAGTAAAGATAAGCCTCCACAGAAGACTTTGGGTAATTTCTTCTGTTGGCTCTGGAATCGGCTCACCTTAAGGACAAACTGACTTTTTGAACAAACGGCGCAGGAACATCCCACTGACCTGGTAGGCTTCAGGCTGGCTGGTTGTGACGTGGTGATGACACCATCCAACTCTCTTGTGTCTTTTTTTAGCACATAAAGATAAACTGACCATTTAAAGACAAATTCCCAACAACTGAACACACCTCAGGGTCATGGCTCATCCTCCAGTTTAGCCGACCATCTTGATGTCACATCTGAGCTCCTCCTGATTGGCTTTGCCACAGTTACTACAGCTGAAGCCTCTATTTCCCATCACAGGTTTAGATCAAACAACATAAGTCTAAGCGCAGCCATTTAACCGAAACATTGCGTTTTTGGCTTGCGAGTATCCTCACCCACACAAAGGTGCTTTTTATTCATCTTCTTGAAAGGCCAAATTGAGCGCAGCCTTGCAGGGCTGGCTAAGAAGGTGCTCGCTTTGTAAAAGGCTGAAAAGCCATTCCATTCAACAGTTTCAAGGCTTTCAGATGCCACAAAAGATGTAACAGCAGCGTGAAAGACACAAATTCATTCCAGAAAGAGCTTTAATGAAACTGTGTTGCATAGAATCCGACTCCTACCTGGACCCGATCACGTCCAGCAGTCGTCTCCATATATGATGTCAGCGTAGATGTAAATGCTACAGGCCCTTTTTTAGACATGGTGGAAATGTGCTGGGAGGTTGCGCCAGGCTACCACGTCCCAATTAGGAATTGTTTAAAAAAGCTCCAGAGTGATGATGCAAGACAGGCGTGCGTCTCTCCCACTGCCAGGTGAGAGAGAGAAACAGTGGACAGACTTCTGCTGCATCAGACGCATGTACAGTCCTGTCAGCAGACGTTTCCAAACCCTGCAGACGCGAGGAGACCAACGCCAGTCTCTGCTGTCGCTACAGCATGGAATAACATTCACAAACGCAGTCTGAGCGGGAAAACGTGCTTTCAAACATCCATCAGTATGACAATAATACCTAAAATGGCAAAACTCAGAGCAATGTATTTAGTGTTTCCCATCATTTAGTGTTTCCCATCATTCATCAAAATATGATGTGAATTTTGTGAAAAAGGGCCCAAAACTATCATTCAAAGATGAATAGGTTGAAAATATCAAGTTGGTTTTAGAGTTAAAGAAACAGAAAGTCGATATTCTTTTTAAAAGCATAAATGAAATTGACCTGATATAGTTACATGTAATACTGCTGGTGTTTATTAGGTCATTGTGATTCAGTTGTGTTCCCAGGGAAACCAGTCTCATGCTCCGGGCTGCTCAAACGCGGCAAGTCAACAAGTTAGATGGTGGGTTCCTCCACCGGCGGCAGACACAGTCTGGGTCACTGCATCTCCACCAAATCGTGCTGTATCTGTAAGCACCACTAACTCCCAGTCGGAGAGATACCACCAGTGATTTCCCCCAGCAGGAAGTATTCCCCAAAGCCTCATAGACTTGTCGCTGAAGGCTTCTGACACATGTAATTAGCTACAAAATACAGCTGTGTGGAGGCAGCGGCGGGCTGGCGCTGCTGGAACGGCGGAGCTCAGGGCTGCAGCGCCTGTGCAGCCGGAGCAAAGAGACAATTTGGTCCAAATGAAAAATTGATTTCCACTCATACTGAATGGATGTTAAAACAAAGCGCGCAATAAATACCATCTGGTGACAGGCTGGAGTGCTGGCCACAGCAAACGAAGGCCCTTGTTAGCCCTGCTAGCGCCAGAGTATCGATCGTTTGCAGTGACAAAGGCAACTGAACAGGACTTAGAAGATACATAATTCAATAAACGTAAGAGGAGGCCTGTGGTAACAGGTGCCACCTGCAATATGTCCCTGCTGGCTGGTCTCTTGGTTGTTGTGTTGCTAGCCTGCTGATTGGTGGACTTGTGCCTCACGTTAGTGGTTAGATCCATGTTGAACTGGTTAAGTTAATAGTCAGGGCTTTTCTGCCCCATTTTTCTGGGCCAGATGGTCAAGACATACAAGCTTTTGAGTCTCACATTCCCCAGCTGTAGGGTTTCTTGATTTTTATGCTCATTTTCAATATTTTCAACTCTTTTCTGTATATATGCAGAAACAATTGCTTTTGCGATCAAATGCTGTCTTAGTGATGTGTTTGTGAGCGAGTCTGAGTCATTGGCACATGCTGCCTGACCTTGGCTGTGATTGAAAAACTGTCGCGTTGATAATTTTGAGGAGTTCGGAGGAAGTTGCTCACAGGACAAGAATGTAGCCGTGTTATTATTTCCAAGCTCCTGACAGCGCGTCAGACATATTTCACCAGTTCTGCAACCAGAAACACACGTTAGTGTGAAAAACCTGCAAACAGGTTAGTTTCTAAATTTAACCTCGAAAAAACAAAAAAGCTAATTGGCTTGATATTGATCTACAGGAAATATTTGATGATTTAACAAAAGGAAAGCGTTAAATATATTTCAGCAAACGTTTCTAATGGCATCAGAAGTTTTTGTTGCGTTGCTGTCATCTGTACTTTTAAGAGTCTTCTTTGAACAATCTGCCCTTCACTGAATCTGAAGAAGAAATTCTCCCTTGAAGTGACGCAGAAGAGCGCGATAGCATCGCTAATCTGACGGTGACTTTATGCACTTGCTATATACATCAGTAAATCAGGAACGAGCATAGATCTTCAGAGGAGAAGATATATGGGGGAAAGCGAGTGGTGGGGGACAGAGATAGAGAGGCAGGAAATGGGATGGACGACACAGCGAGGGACAGATGCAAACAGACAAAGAAGAGATAGGACGGAGAAAGGAGAGATGCAATTAGACAATGAGAGGGAGAAATACAAAGAGAGATGTTGAAAAACTCATTAGAAATGGTGGATGTTTGTTTCAAAGAGCTGCCGGAAAATATCGGCTCAATTGAATTTGGGAGTAGAAGCTAAAAATGAGCTGTTCAGACAAACAAGGTGACGCAGACGTGAAAAGCAGGCAAAAGCAGAAAGAGGCAGATTCAAGCAGGAGCTCATAAATTAACCCTCAAGCAGAGAACATGAGCCGGTCTCGTCTCATTTACGAGAATCAAATACAAACACAGAGCAGCGAGATAATGTTCTCTGGCCATATTATCCATTTTTCTTTTTTACAAATGATTGAATGGCAACAAAGCTGAACACGTTCCATCGATACTGATCAATGAAGAAACTCAGTCGCATAAAAGCACACTAGCAAAAGCGATTATTTATTCACAGGAGTTTTTCCGGCTGCGGCGTGTAGATACCACCTGGGTTATTAGTATGGGGGTGATTTGGGTCTATTTGAGGCTCTTTTGTTTAAGTGTCAGTGGCAGGAAGTCCCATTTAAGCTGACTGGCTGAAATGAGGCACAGGTGAAACACACAGATGATCTGGATACGCTGATGACCAGGCTCTGCAGCTGTGTGATTGGGAAGGCGTCAAACACACTATAAAAGCCAAAAAAGGCATCCAACAAAGAGTTCTGGTGGTTAAAGACTCTTTATGCCGATTTTGTTTTTGTTGTTGTTGCCAAAAAAGAAACTGAAATTGCCCCAGTTGCACTTTCAATCTAAACACTGCTTAGCTCGACCTGCCACTAAACACCAGGCTTGTAACAGCTGTTGCACTCGCCATCACGGGGGAGGCAGGCGACCCCCACTGTGAACTGGCACGACTTGTCTTTCACTAATGAGCTGGGGGCGAGAGCAGAGTTCCCAGACTCAGAAGAAACCAGTAATGCCCCTGGGACTGAGAGACAGCGATAGTGCGTTGAGAGTATAGGATAACCTGTTTGTGACCGACTGACAGGTAATACCTGCAGCAATGTAGCAAAAACACTCTTCTCCCAAAAGGCATTCCTTCCGACATTACTAGGCTCTTCTGTTTAGCTGTCATGAACCCTGAGTGCGACTTCCTCAGTCATAGTGTATCAACACCCCTCCACATCGGTTAATCCTTAACCACGAGGCTGAGGTCCCAGCACCGTTACTCCAGGTCCTGGTGGCATTATGAGAAATACTCCAAGGACAACTGTGTTTCTTTCCAGCCCTGGTTGGATGTGTTTGTACTTGTTTTGGCACCCGTGGGGGCGGGGCTCTCGGCTGTTTCTCGTTTGGATCTTGTGAGACAAACGCAGGGTCGAACCCCGCCGTCAGCATAAAGGTCACATTATTTTCATCGCTGATCCGATGGTCTGATTGTGACGCTGCTGTGGGAGGCCTTCACTAAACGTCTAACCGCCGTGATGTACTTATTCCTCTGTAGTTCGCCTGGAGCCATTAAAGTCAGTCTAAGTAATTGCATATATTGGATGTGACCAAAGCAGGAGTGATACTCCCGGGGCGCTATTTGTACATCGTTCAATCCTCAGCCAGAAATCAATTGCCAAGAGTTCCGTTTGCATCTTGAGCCTGCACAGGCCCAGAGTAGGGCAGAAGAGGAGCTGATAATGAGCAGACGGTAGATCTCAGCTCTGTTAGATTGGCCGGAGGCTTTCACACCTGAAGCTGATTCCAGAAAACATATTTGCTCACTGCAACCAAAGCTGAACTTTAAAATGATGAATTTTAACTTTGTGACAAACCTTAAATTAAACAGTCCTAAATTGCTTCTTTATTGAACCTGCACTCGTGCTCACGGGTTTCTTCTCTGGCCCCTCCTTCAGATCACACAAGTGTAAACTAAAGAAATCCACAGATGGATGATAGCTCTAAATTTCCATCTTTGATTCCATGATTCCGCTGGAATCTTTGTTATCCAACTGATCCCTGTGCGCACCCATACAAGCCAACGCGCTCCAAAAAAATATAATACGGTATATAATAATCGGATATAACAAACCGGTGCATGAAGGGATCTTTTACTCCACAAAACACAGCATGATAATAGTGTCTCAACAGCGCCTCCAAAGCCAGTGGAAGGTATCTCTTCTGAAACTGTAGCTTCCCAGAGTGTGATTTTTAATAGCATTGGATGGTTTTCATTTGGTTGTTTTTTAGAGTCAGGTTTAGAGGGCCAGATTCATATTTGAACGCGATGAGATCCCAGGTGAACATGTGTACCTGCAACCACCAGCGTTGGGTCTGGGTTCTTCTGTATCTCAAGGGGTTGTTTGCCTCAAATTGACTTGAAGGTTAAAGATTCCCTGGACTAAGTCACGCGGATGCAGCGGCTTGGTTACATATAAAGCTTCTCTGTTTTAGTTCCAAGAATGAAGAGCAAAAATAACAGAAACCGTGACGGAATGCTGTGAACAGCAGTTGCTCTCTTCAGGTTTTGCTTATTTAAACCATTAAAACTGCGGCCGTCACTCACGACAATAGAATCTGCAGTTTGGCTGGATTAATAAACATGACTTCAGCGTCCAATTTTCACAGATGAATCTTTGCAGAATCTCAGCACAGCATACATACATCCATACACTCGCGCGTTGTCAAAGACTGGCTGTACAAGCATTCGTGGGGGGTGAGTGAGTGCAGGATGGTGAGAAGGGCTGACAGCACCAGCAGAACAGCCTGCAGCTCTTTGTAGATAAATTAGCTTGCTCAAGTCAGCACAGGAGAACCAGTTTGCGCCATCAGAGCTGAGGCATCCCCTGAGGTGACAAGTTGATTCTCTTCACACAGTCTGAATGACCTGTTTTTTTTTTCTTCTGCAGCTCTTTGGCAAAGAGCTGCCTGATAAAGAGATAGGAAAGAATTGTTTGGAGGGTTTCCATTTCCAAACTCCCAGATCCAGGCGGACTGATCATAGTGGAAACCTTCCTCAGACTCTCCATACTCAGTGCTGCTGCTGTGAGCTGGTTGGATGCACGAGCCGATAATTAGAACGTGGAGCAGTGTGCACTAGTGTAAACTGCTGGCTTCCTGCCGCCCTCATCAGTGTACTGTCTGCTGTCAACGTGTGTGTAAACTCCTCGGAACTGTCCCTCGCTGAGGCCAGTTTAGGAAAAAACCTGAGTGTTATTCCGACTGCAGGGTAAATACCCAAGAATACCCTGAATAATGTTGCACTTTGGTCAAATGCAAACTCTAAGAGACTAAATCCCATGCATGACAGAGAGGCTGCAGCATGTCAGTTCCTGCACCAGTCCCAACCCCCCTCCCCACCCACCCCCTCCTTCTTTCTCTCTTTCGCACCAACACCTCAGCTTGTGTTTCTCAGGGATTTGCAGACACAGGCAGACAGGCCCACATTACACCCTGGCTAATAACAGAAGTTGGATCCAAGCCATGGGAAAAATGAATCTGTAACACTGTGCATGAAGTAATCATTCCAATTCTCATAAAAAGCATGTCTCATCGGATCCAGTCTGCACTTGTCTATCAGGCCCTCACCGATGAAGAGATTCACCGATGAAGAGATTCACCGAGTTCATAACCGCAGACAAAGACATGTCCACTGCAGCTGTTATAAATATTCCTTTAGAAAAGCAGTTGAACGTTGTGGTTTGGTGGCGCAACAAAGCCGATGTGCTCACAGTTTTCCTTGTTCTTGTTGGTCAGGACAATGGCGGCCATAATGAGGAACTGTCCTGCAAGCTGATGCTGCTGAAGCAGAGATGCATGATAAGCTAGCAATACCAACTTCACTAACTCTAAATAAAGCAAGCGGATGTTGGGCAACTGCTGATGACATCACTACCTAGTTCTCCTTCATTGTTTGGCAGGACGGTAGTGTTGTTTGTACTTGAAGTCACAGGTGTCTGACTGTACCGGACTGCACCGATACCAGACGTTTCTCCGCTCGCGAGAACCACATCTACTTTAGCGCAGTTGGACTCCACCCAGGATTAGCAGGATCTTCAGCTGTGAGTGGCTTCAGGGGTACTTGATAGATCAGTACAGCACGATGACACATCTGTCCTGCTGTAGAGACAGGAGTAAAATTCTAATCATCCAAATATGTCACTTGGCTGAAAAAACAAATGAAAAGTGGAAAAGGCAGCGACAGATTCCAGGAGCTAACCCTGAAAAAGATGAACTCAATACAAACTAGCACCTGGCTATATATAAAACATAGAATTCTTATTTAGACTACAAGGGAGGTAATAACGTCTTACAAAAGAGAAATTAGTCTAATAATAAAAATAATACTAATAATTCTGCCTTTGTTTTGTGTGTGTGTGTGTGTGTGTGTCTGGCTGGTAATCCCTGCTGGCACCGGCACCTGTAAGGAATCCATCTCCTCCACAGGCGAGGGGTCCAGAAGCTGCAGCCCGTCCCACACAGATGGACCTGACAGCAGGCGTCTGTCCACGTGAACCCCACTGTCCCCAGCAGCCGATGGTGTATAACAGCGGGGACGTCAGCTCGCATCAGTGCCAGTAAAGGCTCGCCACGTCTGAGCAGCAGCCTTTACAGCAGCTTTCGCTTCTGTTTTGGGGGAATAAGAGTCTGAAATGAACACAATGGAGCGCAGATCTGTCTGTAGTCATAAAACATGTTATTTATTTCCTAAAACTCAGTAGGAGAAATGGGAAAATGAGAAAACCACACATTGGCCCCAAATGTAGCGTCAGTACTGGTATCTGACCGGTTTGTAGAACTGCAGGTAGAATTAGAAACCAACTTTGCAATGAAAGCCATCAATCAAAACCATTAAAAGTAGTTTAAGCAAAATGATAACTTCTTGTTTACCCTGACTGTATAATCCTGTTGATTTTGTCCCTAAACGTTCCCAGACCCAACGCTGACAGGCCAGACCACAAAATACGAGCTTATTTACTCTCGTCTTCTCAATTACTGTAAGCAGCAAAAAGAAGGGGAACACGTAATTGTAAGCTGCACTTCTGGTGTTGATGGACAAGGCGCAGCGAAGCAGGACTTCCATGTTTGGTGAAGGTTTTTACTTTATCACGGTGGCCTCTGTGGAGATCAAACCCTGCTTCTGAACAGCATTACTTCTCCTATTTGAAAGCTTTGCTTTACGCTGAAAATGAAACTGAATCATCCAAGCCCCAATATTTTCTCCTGCGTCGTCTCCCAAAACCACTTAAGTCCCTCTGCGCTAACGGCGGTTCCAACACCCTCGTTAAAATTAAAATTAATAAAATTGTCTTCCCACCACCACGCCAAATCGCAGACGCGGCTGGCTGGCGGCTGCCTGGCCCACCAAGCACACAGCTGCCAATAATGAGGTAAATTATGGTAAACTGCCACCACCGCACCACTGTCTGGGTTACAATCAAACAAATCATTTGATCAGCGTTGTTTTTCATGATTTTATACAACGCATGTAACTCAAAGAGTGATTAAAGTCCAGCCCAACCGAACCAGAGCGGGTTAGGGTTAGGGGTTAGAGCGGGTTAGCTCACTGGTTCAGCCGATGTGGCTCTTTTCTGCTGAGTTCACTTCATCCTAAATGGAACCACATGTCTCCAGTGTCACTGGCGTGTTCGTCATACGTTTGGGACAAACAGCGGAAATGTGTAAAGGCAGAGTTGTGGAAAACAAACGAATCATCGCTTTTACATCTGCAGACACATTTGAGCGCAGCTAAAACAAAAACAGGACAAAAGCGGCTTTCAGAAGAAGCTGTGGGAGGGGTAAATGTGAACATGTCATGACACAAACACACACACACGCACACACACACCTGTGCAGCAGCAGCCATTGAACGGTGCGTGCAGAGTGAGTGCAGACGTGGACCATCCTTCTCTCTTATGTAACGCGTTGTTGTGCTCTGCAAACTCTGGCTGAAGCTGCTCAACCTTTCCTGTCTGCTGCTTCCATCAGGAGTCGTAAAACTTGACAAAAGTAAGACAAAGCGGGAGGAAAAACCAGGCAAAAGCGTAAGAGCGGAGCATGTTTTGAAAGTAAGACAGGCACATTTTCCAAAACCAGAAAGAGAACAAAAAAAAAAAACAACTTACTAAGGGGAACGTGGGGTGACACACGGGGGAGGGAGCAGGGAAAGAGGGGGAGTTACATAACTTTGTCCTCAAGTAGCTCAGCCAGAACTCGGCTTGGTTGGCTCTCGCTACTACGACAACAGAGATTTTCCCATGGAACAGATTAAGCGGGGCTCCAGCAGCAGACCAGCAGATGCGCGATGGAGGCCCAGTTCTTCCAGCTCCCACAATCTGTAGTGGAACACCTCAGCGAACAGCCGGATGGAGCCCAAAGTTTCTGGAATTTTCCCTCGTTGTGATTGGCCGAGATGTAAAGCTGCTTTGCCCCAGTTATTAACGGCGTTTTAAGCGGGTTTGCTTTAAAACAGGCAGCTGCATCTGTTTCATTAGACTTTTACTGTCTGAGCATGTGTCCAAGTTTCAGTTCAGTCAGATTTTCACGTAATGCGCCCATTTCCAAGACGCTGACCTCAGCAGATGGCAGGACCGACTTTCAGAGCGACACCACCGGAAGGCTGCAGACAGTTTGGTCACACACAATATGTATACATATATATATATACACATGTATATATTAGGGGTGGGACTCGATTAAAAATTTTAATCTAATTAATGCCCCCAAAACATCTATTTCATAGATGCAAAGCTCGGATCACACGCTGCTATTTGTAGTACTCTTTGTAGACCCGTGTCTTCCACAACTGGCAGCGGTCTACAGTCCTGGGCAATCCACTTTGCGAGTGCCTTTGTCGCCGTGTCTAACGTCGACTTGCTGAGTTTCTCCTGGAAACTCGCCATTTGCTCCAACGGACCCTGCTCACCAGAACCGGAACCTCGAGCTCCAGCAGTTCCAGCGATCCCGCCGACACGCTCCGCCTTTAGATGGTGTCTCAGGGTTGACGAGCTTCTGTGAGAGGAGAACTCTTTTCTGCACAGCTCGCAGTAAACGGTGCCTTTATCAACAGTTCCATCTGTTCTTTTTTGAATAAAAAATGACCGTCCAGCAGACCCGCTACGCCGTCAGGCTCCATGTGTGTACCTGTGTACGTCGGTGTAATCGGCATATCGCAACACTGTGTTCTGACAAAGGTTCCGCAACACCGCACTGACAAACGTTGCGGGTGAGTAAACTGCGATAAAAAGCGTTAATATTTTTTAGTGCATTAAATATTTATAATTAATTAATCTCAATTAACGCGTTAATGTCCCACCCCTAATATACATATATATATATATATATATATATATGTATATATGGATATATATATATATATATAGATAGAAATATATTATATAATAAATATATATATGTAAATATATATATATTTATTAACTATATAAAGTCAACATTCAAGGGTTATAGTTTATTTATATTTTATTTTAAATAAATTAGATGGTAAGAAAATAAATAAATAAATGTAGATGTTTAAAATAGATTGAAAAAGGTTAATGGGAAGGGGGTAAGGGTGAGTGAAAATAAATAAATAAATGTATGAGTTGATAAAATGGATAGGTAGAGGGATTAGTTTGAATGAGATGAGGTGGTTTTAGTGCATTGGAATATTTATAATTAATTAATCTCAATTAGCGCGTTAATGTCCCACCCCTAATATACATATGTGTATATATATATATATATATATATATATATATATATATATATATATATGCGGTGTTTTTCAGGAATGCAAGTTTCCAGTGAGAGCAGTCCATTATCTGGTAAAGTGCCAGATGTAACTGCAACCATCAGGACAAACGATAGAAGGCAACCTTCAGGGGTCACAGGTCATTCAGATTTGAACTTCATTCGATTAGATGGCACGAAAGTAAATAAATAAATGTAGCTCTTTAAACTAGCTTGACAAAGGTCAATGCTAAGGTGCTAAGGGTCAGTGCCAATAAATACCTCCATGCATCAGTTGATAAAATGCATCCCTAGAACGATTCCTTTCACTCAGATGAGATGGTTTTTTTCATATTTCATAGTCGCTTTTTATTTGACACAATGAGTGGAGGAAGAAACTATCACCAGTAGATCAGTAGGTACTAGCCTGTCCTTCAGTGGACAGGCTAGTGAGACTAAGGTGGCTAATGTGGCTAATGTAGCTCCCGTAGCTCACTCTGGATTTCCAGAATGGGAATGAAGCTTGTCTGTGGAACAGATCCGTCCATTTCATCATCATCTGTGCTGCTTCTGTCTCAGCTGTCCCATTTAACTAACACGGCTCCAGTGTTTATGGTTTTTCGTGTGTGTGTGTGTGTTGTGTGTGTGTGTGTCATATTTGCTTTACCTGTTTTGTGTGTTTGGAGATGGCTCCTGTCCTCGATGTCAATGTCAGTGTGAATGAGACAGATCTATGGCAGGTGTGAGAACAGCTTGAGGCTTGTGTCATTAGCCCGCCACCGGTGTCGCTCCGTCCTGCGCTGATCTGTCCTGGCAGCCCCCAACCACCACATGCTCTGTGTGCATGCACACTTACAGACTCTAGAACATTCCTCATCTGTGGTTTTGCATTGTAAATGAGTGCAGAGTGACCCTGAACTACCAGTTCCCCTCGATTCAGGCTCCAATCAGGCCTGGCACTACACTTAACTGCTTTTCTGCTTATTTACCTGCAACCGTTGCGTCTATTTTTAATCATTCTAACCAGAACAACTGTCATGGCTGCCGGTCACGTGGATGTTGGGTAATGACAGGAATGTTTGGTCCTAAGGTTTTAGAAGAAGATTAAAAGTGAGAGGAGCACAGTAGGCGCTGAAATGTGTCATCCCAATCGTTTGACACTTTGGAAGGTGCAAGAGTCAACATGAGCGCGCGTTTTAGTGTGGACGAAGCACGGAACTGGGACAAAGTGACAGACTGCCCTGGTAAGCTTTTGGCACTGTCATCACGCTGAATTGTGGGTAACGCCACGTGACACAACCGCAGGAGGCAGAAAATGAATTTTCCACTCCCCCCCCCCCCCCCCCCCTCTTTCTCTCTTTTTTTCTAATATATTCACATCCCCCTCCCCCCCCAAAATATAAGTTTTTCTCTCTAACATATATATATATATATGTGAACATATATATATATATATATATATATATGCGGTGTTTTTCAGGAATGCAAGTTTCCAGTGAGAGCAGTCCATTATCTGGTAAAGCGCCAGATGTAACTGCAACCATCAGGACAAACGATAGAAGGCAACCTTCAGGGGTCACAGGTCATTCAGATTTGAACTTCATTCGATTAGATGGCACGAAAGTAAATAAATAAATGTAGCTCTTTAAACTAGCTTGACAAAGGTCAATGCTAAGGTGCTAAGGGTCAGTGCCAATAAATACCTCCATGCATCAGTTGATAAAATGCATCCCTAGAACGATTCCTTTCACTCAGATGAGATGGTTTTTTCATATTTCATAGTCGCTTTTTATTTGACACAATGAGTGGAGGAAGAAACTATCACCAGTAGATCAGTAGGTACTAGCCTGTCCTTCAGTGGACAGGCTAGTGAGACTAAGGTGGCTAATGTGGCTAATGTAGCTCCCGTAGCTCACTCTGGATTTCCAGAATGGGAATGAAGCTTCTCTGTGGAACAGATCCGTCCATTTCATCATCATCTGTGCTGCTTCTGTCTCAGCTGTCCCATTTAACTAACACGGCTCCAGTGTTTATGGTTTTTCGTGTGTGTGTGTTGTGTGTGTGTGTGTCATATTTGCTTTACCTGTTTTGTGTGTTTGGAGATGGCTCCTGTCCTCGATGTCAATGTCAGTGTGAATGAGACAGATCTATGGCAGGTGTGAGAACAGCTTGAGGCTTGTGTCATTAGCCCGCCACCGGTGTCGCTCCGTCCTGCGCTGATCTGTCCTGGCAGCCCCCAACCACCACATGCTCTGTGTGCATGCACACTTGTTTAACATGTACAGACTCTAGAACATTCCTCATCTGTGGTTTTGCATTGTAAATGAGTGCAGAGTGACCCTGAACTACCAGTTCCCCTCGATTCAGGCTCCAATCAGGCCTGGCACTACACTTAACTGCTTTTCTGCTTATTTACCTGCAACCGTTGCGTCTATTTTTAATCATTCTAACCAGAACAACTGTCATGGCTGCCGGTCACGTGGATGTTGGGTAATGACAGGAATGTTTGGTCCTAAGGTTGTAGAAGAAGATTAAAAGTGAGAGGAGCACAGTAGGCGCTGAAATGTGTCATCCCAATCGTTTGACACTTTGGAAGGTGCAAGAGTCAACATGAGCGCGCGTTTTAGTGTGGACGAAGCACGGAACTGGGACAAAGTGACACACTGCCCTGGTAAGCTTTTGGCACTGTCATCACGCTGAATTGTGGGTAACGCCACGTGACACAACCGCAGGAGGCAGAAAATGAATTTTCCACTGTGGGTGGATTGGCTGTGAGGTGATTTCCAAGATGGCTGTTCCTTAATGCTGATTGGTGCTCATTGATGGTGAATAATTTGCATTTAGTTTGATATTGATATTCAAGTCTTGTTGAAATCTATATCGTTTTATTCTTGAACGTTTAACACAGACAGGTGGTGAAAACAGGCTCATAGTTTGCTGGTCCAGACTGTTTACAGTGGGACCTGATGCACATTTCTGCTCCGTGGGAGTTTCGTCACATCCATCTATCAACCGTCCCCACTTAGCCTGCGTGCAAGTGAGGGGGAGTGCAACATGAGAACACACCAAATTCATACACAACACACACTCACACACACACACGGGCTGGCTGAGGGGCAAAGTTCACCATTGCTCCACCCTTTTATTTAGATTGTTTTATTTTACTTTATTTTAAATGTTTAATTGTTACCAGAAGATATCTGCCCTGTCTATGCTTTAAACACACACACACACACACACACACACACACACACACACACACACACACACACACACACACAACGCTCAATATTCTGCTTCTTGCATTGCTTTGGAATGCCATGCTGCTTTCTTTCCAAACATTAGAACCGCTCTTACTGTTGGCTCCAGCAGTCCGTCATGGCAGTGGTCTGTGTGTGTGTGTGTGTGTGTGTGTGTGTGTGTGTGTGTGTGTGTGTGTGTGTGTGGCTGCATGCGACTCCATGTTAAAGGCTCAGAGTGAGTCACACTGCCCAAGATCACCCCGCGCATTATAACCCGCAGCCTGTGTAAATACAGCTCTATTATTCCCGCTGAGCTCTCTCATTCACTGTTTGCACTGGAGTGATTCATACGCTCACAAACATGTGACCAAAAGAGCGCTGCTCCTCTGGACTGGAAGGCACGCATCCGCACTGAGGGGATTTCCCGACTGACGTGACAGTCCAACTGATATTCTGCAGAATTCCTACTGTATCATTTCCACAGAGACTATCACAGCCTGAGGAAAACTTTGCTCATATGACACCACCCAGCAGAACTTTCAGACGTGGCCATCTCCACGGCCACCACACGTTCACTCAAACCTAAATTCAGAGAATACAGACTTGGAAATCTGGAAATTAGCTGCAACTTTATCTTCAGGTCTGGAAGGCGGCTTATTTGTTTTCTCTAAAGCAAAGTGATTTCTTTCAGGATCTTCTCAGACCTGAACATGTCAGCAGAAGGTGGTTTCATTTCAGTCTCCTGCAAGCCGGAGTCTGTCAGACAGGATGTGGAATGTGGACGGTGTGGAGGATTCCCTTCAGATGGGAGAGGAAGGAGGGGCTGGATTCCAAGTCTGGGTTACAGTGGGAAGGAAGGGGTCACGTTCCTGTTTGTTCACATTACAGAATGGCAGCCGTCGTGGAGATTAAACGTGGGGGTGGTCACGGAGGGCCCTGTGGGGTCACTCGCTCCTATCATCACACTGGCAGCTGCCGCAGCGGGGCTGGGCTGTGTGGGAGGACCAGGGCAGGGAAAACATGATGTACCCTTCACTCAGAGTCCGGCCGTGGATCCCCTGCGAAATGCTGGCGCGAACGCTTAACACAAATAGGCTTTCAGGTCAGAAAGTTTCAGAAACAGAAACTAAAATAAAGATCTGGTGAAGACTTTTTCTCCTTTACCGACCCAGGAATAAGAAGATTTGGCTCCGCCCTGACCCAGGAAGCCTCTCTCGGCTACCACGAAGGCTTCTTTCCACAGCTGCCACATCCTTGGCTGCACTGTCTAATGTGTTTCCACTACCTGTTTTTCCTATCAGTTCATTTGTCTCCTCTGCATTTCCCATTTGCGTTGCTCCGGCAGCTTCCTTCCTCTCATGAATAACAGGATGCATTCTGCTTGGGCTGTACGTGCAAGCTTTTGTAAGCCTCAAACCACTTTAGCTCTCTGCGACGACAAATCCTACGTTTTAATTTGGCTTCACTCGGATGCACTTTTAAGGAACAAAATGATTAACAAAATTGGAGCACACGGAGATGCGGACTGTTAGCTAACGCGCTGAAATCGTACATTTTTATGTGTAAATTAAGTACTGACTCGCAATTTAGAAACATTGTGAGCGGCCGAGTCTAGTAAGGGATGATGCAGCCGAGCGGGGGAACGCGAACCATTACGGATAACTCGTTTTTTAGTACATTAGCAGAATTAACAGGCCCTGAACATATCTCGTTCACATCGCTCAGTCGTAAAAGTCCCAAGGTGCAGCTCAGTCATCTCAAACCTGCTCTCATCTTTTTTATTTCTGCTTTGTTAGCCTGAGATTCTGATGTTCCGACTCATTAATTCAATGTCCTCTATAAGCGGCGGCCTATAATGGAGATGAGGAGTCAAATTGAGCCTGTCTTTGAAAACCGTCCCCGCTGTGGAAATGACAGGCGCTCAGATGCACTTTAGAGCCTTATTAGACCGTCTGCTGTTTAATTTTATGGCGCAAAACAAGCCCAAAGATAATATAGATTTTTTTTTTTTTTCCTTTTTCTTTACAGTCTCAAGAAAAAAGTTCCCAGAAATGAAACAAATGAAAAGTTAATTTAAAAGTGGTTCAACATTTGGAGAGATAAACAAGTCAATATGAGGGTAAAATTTCAGTTTACAAATGAAATGCTTCAACCTTGATCAGTGTTGTTTATGTTGGGGTGAACGCATCGGCTGATATCTTCCATGTATCTCACTCTGAGTGAGCCGGCGCTCTTGTTTCTCCAAGAATCAGCATTCAATTTGTCTCTTTTTCTCTAAGATTCAACGGAGGTGATAAATCTGCAGACTGAAAGCAAAACTAAAATAAAAGAACTGACCACAGCTCTCGCCGCTGATAACGCGCCGCTGCTCTAAACTGAAATCGAGACCGATTTTAATTTTTTTTTTTTCGGGGGGGCGAGCGCGGGGAAGGGAGGGGGGGCGGGCGCGGCGGGAGGGGGGGGGAGGGGGCGCGGGGGCGGGGCAGCAGGAAGAGCAGCCCAGGGGCGGACGCAGAGGGGCGGAACGGGACAGGGGGCGGCGGAGGACGGGGCAGCAGCGGGGCCGAGCAAAGGAAACGGCGGAACAAAGCAGGGAGGGGGGCGCCGGCCAGCGGGAACCACAAAGACAAGGACGGAGGGAGGCAGCAGACCCCGGGAGCGAGAAAAGCCACAGGCACAGCCACAGGCGAGCGGGGAGGCGGGAGACCAGCGGAAGGGGGGGGAGGGAGCGGAAGAGGCACGGGAAACGGGCAGCGGGGCAGGCGGAGGGGCGGCGAGGGCAGGCAGGCTGATGTGCTTCGATGTCGTTGGATGACCAAGACCAGCGCCGAGGACACCTAAGCTCGACTGGGCTCTGGAACCGGACAGGTTAAGGGCCTGCAAACACATCACTTTGGTATTTGGGAGGTTCCCCTGCAAAGGTTGCTTTGTCATTACTCACGTCATCTTTATCAGTTTTAATGTTGTGGCTGCTGAAATGTTCAGATTCTGCCTGACAGTTACGCTGACTGCCCCTCACAGAGTTCAAGCATGTGACCCTCCGGCTCTCCCGCCTCTTCTGGAGAAGCCTCCAGTCAGTCTGCGCCGGTGTCAGATCAGGAGTGCGAGTCTTCAGTGTCAGCATGTTTATCTCCTCATCCCAAACCAGAGAAATGCAACAGATTGAAACACTTTCTGGTGTGTTGGTCAAGGTCGAGTGGGGCTTGTGTTTCCATGGAGCAAATGACTCAGTCATCAGATGAGACCGGACCCTCCTCAGCATGAGTCACTCTCCATTGTTGGTGGTACTTTTCAGTAAATGGCTCTCTAATTTGCAGGTATGCACACATTCTCTAACACTAATGGCATGACTAGAGCTCCACAGGAGTCCTTTCAAGCAAACTGGTGAGCTCCCAGCATCGCCTTAGCCCTGTTCTCCCTCAGCCCAGGCAAACAAACTGGGGATTACTTCACAGTGTTCCAAAAACAAGTGAGCTGTGCAGAACACTTTGACCATTAGCACTACCAGAAAAAATAGCTAGACTGTCTCACTGGTTTTATAACCAGTATTAGCAGTTGTGACTAAGTTTACTGGGAAATCTGGTCTGAGCGCCGGGTCGACGTTTCAGTTTTAGTTGCTCCTCACAGACACATTGTGAAGCTGCCAGAGGAGCCACCTTTTTCAGAACCGTGTGCGAGGTTCCCACATGACATCAGCCAGTCATTAGCACATCAATGCATTCGCTGCACCACTTCTGGCTTTCCCAAGCTCGTGGCAGACGGCGTTCTTCACCACATCAGACAAAATTAGCCTTCGCTCACACCGGCTCCGAATGTTCAGCGATGTGATGGCACCACAAGATGTCAAAAGCTTTCCATACATGCAGGTACTCCAGCTGCCTGTCCATTTGTGTGTCCGAACACGTCTCTCATTTCCTCTCCCACTCTGGCGGTGTGCTGCTGCTTTACTGCTTCCCGGAGATCCAGCAGCAGCACACCGCAGAAACGGCCAACGGGCTGCGGTCGGCTCACCTGAACCAGGCCCCAGTCGCTGGGCCCTGAGCTGACGCGTCCCTCAGACGTGAAATCATGACTCATCTAATGTGCAGTAGATGGGTGTGGGAAGCTTCCTGGCATTGACCTTCCTCTGTGTCACCAGGGGAGTTCTGGGAAAATTCTATAGGCTCTCTTGATGTGCAGAGTTAGAGCACATAGAAATGCAGAAAATGTGTTTTTATCTTCAAGCTCAAGTTCAGTCTTGTTTGTGATGAATTAATGCACAGGCAGGAACATTCAGGAGTCTGCAACAAGTGTAGAGAACACCAGCCAACCCTGAACAGGGAGACACCGCAGCCAGAACCTGTGAGGCTGCAGCTTCTGACCAGAGTAAATATAAAACCTGTGTTTTCATTTCATTACGGATGGAGCAAAAGTGGAGTGATGTTAGAATTCCCGTAGTTTTCATCCCAGTCACCCCTGTCTCCAGACAAAGACTTTGGCTGTGTCCCAAAGACTTTGTCCTTCCTCCTAATATTAGCATAAACTGGCTATTGCCATTAAAATTGAACTTGAGTTCAACAGTCGGGACAAACGTCTTTCAGCTACCAATGGCCCGGATCACACGGAAAACCCTCAACTCGAAATCAACATTCTGTACTCGTGAATTGCATTATACAAGATTTAATTTTCAAATCACCATTTACATATCTGTGGTTTTACACTTGTACTTCCTGTCTGCTTATGGATGTTCAGCTGTGAGCATCGAGTCATCAGTTTAACTAGGCTCATTTGCAGACTCAAAGACCTCGCTGAAAAGCTCTTCAGGGCCTGCTGAAGAGGGGAGGACGAGCAGTCCCATCATATGTTTGCTTCTCTAAACACTTCTGCCTCTGACAAAGGTCTGTTTCAGTTTAAGGACTCCAGTCTTATGATTCTGATTCATCTGCATTGCATCAAAACAAGAGATCACTGAGACATGTGACGCAGCGCAGCAATTGCATTAACTCTGCTTGTTTGTCAGTGCAGAGTCACTCTGCAGGCTGTCACATGTTCCGCCTGCTCGCAAATACTGGACATTACATTGCTCTGAATATCTTTGCATTGCAATTAGTTTGGAGTGCGATGCCGTTTGGGGTGCCGCGCGCTGAACAGCTTAGCTAAAAAGTCACCAGAGTTCATATGATGGGCTCAAAAAAACAAACGTGACAATAAATTAGCATTAGCTAGTCTGCTGAACTTTAAAAACCTTGAAACAGACTCATGACACTTGTGTCAGCAACTCACTATTGCCTCCTCAGGCATAAGTGATACCACAAGAAAGAATAAAGTGCGGTTAGTTGTCGCTTTACTTCCCAGAATGCAGAAAAAGACACTTTTATCATAACACGAGAAAGGTTCATTTCAACAGCGACGGTGAACTTTGCGATACTGTAATACTGGCTTTATCTTCCGTAAATAATACCTGTGTACCCTTTCATTTTTCCTGGATTACTCTGAATATATATGACACAAGTTTTAGTCTTCTGCTGTTTAAATTTCTTTGCGTGAAATCGTTTAATTGCAGTCTTAAGTGGCACAGTGTGCGACGTATCTCCACACAGCCATAAACAAAGCCTTATCGGTACAGAGCACTTCTGTTTATCTACATGCTGTTTATGCTCATTTTTTTGTTGCCATGGGTTTGTGCTGCCACAGACAAACATCCCACGTGCACTGACACTAACATCAGTCACAGTTACATGGCAACGATCTATACATTCCTGTGACTCATGCTCTGTGCTCTCTGGTCAGCGCATGCTAACAAAAAAACCATCTGCTGGAATTTAAGGTGAATGTATCAGGGAGGTTTACAGGGCAGGACGTCAGACCGCAAATGTTGCTTCATAACAGCGGCTGGGGAGGTTGCTGCATTCTTCAAATAACAGTGATGCAACAGTGTTACCCACAGGTGTCAAAGAAGACGCATGCAGACGCTGATTAATAAAAAGGGACAACGTTAGCAGCCAGAGTGAGCGCGGTTTCAGCTTCCCTCAATCGGGCCGCCCAGCTTAAAACAACCAGTCCGGCTTTGTGAGCCTGTTTATTACTGCATTTCTGGATGCTTTGGTCTTATTTGATTTGGTCAAAAGCCTGTACTGTTGTGTTGGAATGGGTTTGATTACATTATGTAATGTAAGTGAGTTAGCTCACATGTTGAATATGGACATCGTTTACTTGCAGTTCTGTAATTTTCCTGAAACCCGGTCTCCTCGATGACAGTCCTTCTCGAATTTGACCTATAGCCAACCCCAGTTGTCCGCGCGAGGAGCTCTGAGCTATTTATATCACCTACCAGGGACGAACAGACAAGCTGGCATATTGAGCACTTTGGGAACGAAGCGAGAGCTAGCTAGCTCAACTGTCATCCCAGCGATTTCGAAGGTGGGGCTGAAGAATTTTAGAAATATTTACATCATTTTCAGACATTGTACAAAGAGGGAGGGTTTTTATTATTACAAAAAGTTTAGCTAAATTTAAAAAAAAAAAAAAACCAAAAGGAAAAAATGATTAAAAAAGATATAATAATCAAAAAATTATTATGCACACACCAAAGCTATTTCCAAGAAGTTGATGATCCAACTGTAAACTGTAAGAACACATTGGTTACCTCAAGAGGAGTCACTGGCACTAAAATATGATCTCATTTCCAACTTTAAAGTCTCATCAATATGCTTTTAGTCTCTGTGCTGCTTTTAAGTTCCACAATGACTCATCAGCTTTGGGGAAGCATGACACTTTCCTTCTATTATTTATCAGCTGTTGAGGAGAAGAAACATGCGCTTGGGCACTCTCCGTCCCCGGACCCCATCGACTCATGACAAAACGTGATGCTGCGGCAAGCCGCCAGGGCGCCCACAGCTGAGCTCTCCAACAAAAGAGGCTGGCTGGTGGAGGCGCTCCACCGCTCCGGCTGATGGCTCCAACAATGGCGCTCTGTTCTAAATATGTTGTTTGTCACATCGCCTGCCTTTTAAACTCGTCAAAGCCACCGTTGTTTGGCTTGAATTCAACTTTAGCCTACTTCTTATGCAACCAGATGAGTGGCTTTACTCTCCTGCTGGTGTCAAAGAGTTGAGTCCAGAAATTTTGACTGATTTGAAGTCAGATTATCAAGACACAGAAAATGCTGACAGCTGCCAGAGAGCAGCAAATCTGCACTAATTAATATAGCTTATCACACTCGCTGAGGGGAAGCGCGCCTCACCTTCACAAAATAAAAGTGCAATGGTTTCAGACTCTCCTCCGTGGACCAAATCAACTCAAATGTGACATTTGACAAATTTTTATGCTAAAAAGATGCTAAATCAGATCATGTAATGAGGAGATAAATATCTTCATATATCAAAGTGCAGGCTTATTAGGCCTGATAAATATTCATGCTCCTGTGTGGGGGGGTTATCACTGCAAAGCGCTTGGCTTCATCATGAGGGAGGAAAGGAAGTGCATTTGTGGCGGCTGCCTTTTAATGCTGCTGTAGAAGTAATGCAGGTTTGCGCGGATCTGCGCGTCAACCGCGCTTTTATTTCTGGTTTTAATTCTGCTTCTTCTCTGCTCGTTGAGGAAACGAGTCGCGGCCTCATGATTCAAATCGAGAAAAAAGTTGAAGTAGAACCTGGGTGCATTGTGCAAAGAGCGGCGCGGGTGATAAAAAGACACGCAGCGGGAAGAAAAACAAACTCTCCTCCGTCTCACTGCTGCAACGCGCACATGCACTTCCTACACGACGGCGCTGTTTCAACTTAATACACATCAGAACTGCCTCTGCTGTCAGAGGAGGCTTCTGCACCGTCCTCGCGGATCAGTCGTGGTAACGCAGAGTTTAACAGACACCGCAGAACCCAGCTCCTTACAGTCTCCTGGATTTTACGCGCACACGGTTGCACGTTGGGTTGCGCGCAGAACCACGACTGAATTATGGTGTCTTTCTTTACAGACTCCAAACTTTGGAGCCAATGGAGCATAAGGGGCAGCAGGAGGTATGTTTTCGGGGGATGGAGCGCAGATTGAGCAGCGACGGCCGCTTCGGCTGCCTCCGCCGCTGCTGCGCTCACGTTTGACACACGCACAGAAACTCACTTCCTTGTTTCGGAGCTGTGAGGAGGTGGAGAGAGCGGAGCCGCGCTTATATAGCGCTCTAAAAATAGCGCCTATTCAGCCCAATGGCTGCAGCAGACGCTGCGCGCCGCGCGCCAACCACCGCAGCCAGGACGAGGTGCCTCCCGCTCGGCATTGGTCGGCGTTCGCCTGGTAGGCGGGTGGTGCGCGCCCGCGCGCCCATTGGTCGACAAGTGAAACGTAACGTAATCACATGGGGGTGGGCTTGCCTGTAATTTTGAATCGGGGGGGAAATTGACAGTGCGCCGACACTTTCGGAGAGTTCGGTGTTGTGCGCTCTCTCGGTGCGTCACACGCTCAAAGCCTCCACTGGAAGCGCACTTTCCCGACCGTCATATATGCAAACACAGCCGAGACTCCAGCTCCGCTCCCAACTCAGCGCCTCTGTCCTCCTCTCCACTTGGCTTCTACTTGTGGCTGCGTCCTGGGAGCGAGATGGATGTCATCCCCATGTGTAGCATCTTCCAGGAGCTCCAAATTGTGCACGACACAGGATACTTTTCAGCTTTACCGTCTCTGGAAGAATACTGGCAGCAGGTAACGGCACCTCTCACCTCCCTGGAAACGCGCACTTTGACAGATCGTCTGCGCGCACGCGATCGACGCGCGGTGTGGAAGTTGCAGGAATGCGCGTTTATTTCTGGGAAACTTGCTCGCACGGACAGAGGCGCGCGGACGTGCGGGTGCCAACGTTGTTTACGCGGCTTCGCGTCGCTTCCAAAAGAATAGATTTTCTCTTCTCCGGAGGAACTTGCGCAAACACGTTTCCTGCCCAGTTTCTTTGTAATTTTTCTCATTGTGCACGGTGCACGCGACAGTAAAAGTGGGGTTTGGATTCGTGTGCGTGGATTCGTGGATGCGCCGTGCGTGCGCTTGACTGTCATTTTCAGCACATTTTGCGCCCCGCTGGTAAATTCAGCTGGAGATGGAGAGACTGGATGGGCGCTTCGCGTCTTTGCGCGTACACCCTCCTCCCTCTCCCTTCGTCTCTCGCTCGTTCTTGCTTTGACATACGCGTGCGTGCACATACACACAGCTGAGAGCGCGCCGCGGTGACAGAAGCGAGAGAGGGAGAAGGAGAGAGAGGCTGATTTCTCCGCCACTTTGCCTCGAACAGTTGAATGTTGCGCTGGAAATGAGCCCCCGGCGACATTCTCTTTGCTTTTTTCTTTTTTCTTTTTTCTCTCTTTTTCCTCTTTTTTCTGTCGGGGTTAGGGAATGAAACGAGCTGGCAGTGCGCTCCGCTGCTTTTCTATCTCTCCAGTCTGAGATCTCGACGGGCTCCTGGCCAAGTCGCCCTCCCAGGCATTTAAAGCTCGCCAGGGATTTCAGCCAGCTCTGCTGACAAGAAGCGTTTGTCTTGAGCACATTACCAAATTACTACAGCGTTCCCACCATCTCCTATTTTAGACAGAAGGCGTGTTTGTGACAAGTTGTGGTCCCTTTAAATTTCTTTCCGGTCCTGGAGTCGAGCAGGATGTTTCTGCACGTCTGACTGTGCCTGATGGGACGTTTTAATCAATTACTGAACAGTTCATGGACGCGTCGTTCGCTCCTGCGTTCTTTCGCTCCTAATCATCTCTGTCGTAGCCCCATTGGCTATGAGATGAAATAAAAGATCCTCAAACAGACACGTGAAGCTTTTTGCAAAAGGGAAACTTTGAAGGACGCTAATGAATGGTCACGTGACCCAGCCGTGAGTCAGGGACTGCTATTTTCTGTAAATCTGTTTTATGTAAGAAATCAGCTGTTGGCGCCCTCATACCTGGACTCAGTGAGGCTGTGCAAGTGTCTCTCTCACTTTCTTTCCAAAGAAAAATAAGCCCACAATTCACAGTGGCTCCTGAAGTATTCATGCCGGGCTTTTTATGGACCGCCATGAACCAGACCTCCCTCCTCTCTGGTCCCTGGTGTGCTATGTTATTTCTAGCTATGCCTCCGAATGCATTATTAAATCCACATTATGTTGAATAATTGATAGATCTAAAAGATCTACAAGCACTTCCCTAACCCAGTGGGGGGCTCTGTAGCATATGTAAATTTCATGACCCACCCCTAGCATGCATTCGCATGCACGCACACAACAGCGCCAGTGTTAGCCGTGTAACAGTGCGTGTCCTTCCAAGCTCTCCGAAGGAACCGTGGTGCTTGTAATCCTTTCTGATATGGCCTCAGAGGACACGCTCGTAACGGTCCTGAGTATCCTCAGCAAAGGACACTGCGTCCTCCTGCAGGCAGGAAGAAAGCAGGGCCAGCGGTGCTACAGTCTTCTAGCATTTCCTCCTCCCGCTGCTAAGAATAAAGAGTGTTTAGAAGAATGCCAGAGTTTGTGGTCTTCCGGGGACTTTCCAGTTGAGGGCAAGCCTTGCGTTAGAGCCCCGGGCACGGCGTTCCCGTCACCTCACCACTCTCTGGTCTTCCCTCCACACAGACATGCCTGGAGCTCGAGAGGTACCTCCAAAGCGAGCCCTACGTCTCAGCCTCCGACCTCAAATTTGAAAGCCAGGAGGACCTGTGGAGCAAGCTGATGCTCGCCTGCGGGGACAAGTCGAAGGAGCCCGACCCAAAGATCTCCCACATTAAGGATGAAGAAGACAATCAGGACAGCCAGCACCTGGACGCCACAGGCTTCAACTCCGACGCCAGCAGCGAGGCCTCAGACAGCTCGGAGGAGCTCTCTCCCACCCTCGACTTCTCCTCCAGTTCTTTGACTGACCTTCTGGGAGACGGCAGTGAAGACCTGGGCTCGGCCATCATCAGCACGCCGCCATCCTCACCTGAGCTGGGCAAGGAGGTTTCCGTCACCCAGGGTTGGAGCGGGGTACAGACTGTGTTGCACTCTCCCGGGAAAATAAGGACTGGGGGCCTGGAGCGGTCAGGGCTGACCAGCGGGGAGGCATCCCCTGATGGCAGGAAGCGGGTGCATAGGTGTCAGTTCAATGGGTGCAGAAAGGTGTACACCAAGAGCTCTCACCTTAAAGCACACCAGCGCACACACACAGGTAAACCAGTTTGACAGCCAGTCACCCTTGAAATGTAAATATCAGGAGTGTGAAGGCAGCAGCCAGGATGGTTATGAAGCTGTGAAGTTAAAGCTTTTTTTGTAGCCATGGTTACTGCATGAAATGTCATTCACGTCATTTACGAAGCTAAAGGACTGGGGTTTTGGCCGCCGCTGTCTGGCGTTAGTGCAGTCACTTGCAGCCAGGAGTGAGTGGGAAGTAGATTTCCCTTCGACAAGCTGCCTGCAATGACATTTCATGCCATAATAAATCAAAGTGACAAACACTATAAGTGGAATACTTACTAAGGAGTGACTTGAGTTTCCAGTCTCATTTAAAATAATTGAGGGAGGCGGCCTCATTGCTCAGGCGCAGCCCACCAGTCAAGAGTAATAGATGTGCCCATATATTTACTGGGCATTATATAAGATATCTGAAAAGTGTCTCCAAAACACCTAAGTAAACTTCCGGTAAAGGACAGGCAGCAAGGCACATACTTTGAATAGTTTGTCAAAAGGAATGCCCTCAACTGTGACCTAATTCACACAGAGTAACGTGACTTCATGCAGGGAAGGGGAGGCAGAGGGTGAGAAAGAGACCGGGGGAGGGATGCTCTTTTGTGGCCGAGCAGCTCCAAGAGCTTGCGGATGCTGAAAACATCAACAGTTCTCATGTTTCATCCTGGGAAGCAGCTCACGTGGACGTGTGCACTGACAGCCAGAACTCCTGGGAACCTGACAGAAAGAGTGTTTGGTTCAGGGTTCCAGTGCGTGCACGTTCTCCCACCTCTGACCTCTGCTAAAGTGTGACCCTCGTCAGCAGAAGGAAATAACATTCCTGCCCGTGTCTGCCCGCCACTTTAGCCACATGGCTAAAAGCCTTCAGGATCATTAGGATCAGTCTCTGTTTTCCTTCTCAAAGCTCTGCCCATATTACATAAGTCGTCTACTCAGGCAGATTCTTAAAGTTGCCACAGCCCTCAAGACCCACAAGCTTGTTTTTCTCATCAGCCTGCAGCAGTCAGGCAAATCCACTTAGCGTCTGCCCCGCAGATGCATATTTTCTGTAACATTAGCATTTGTGAAATATTTGTTTCAGTAACATTCTTGCATATTGATTGAGAGACCAGAGGGACACTGTGCGAGGTCAGAGGTCACACAGCAGCTTAACATCAGTGGAAGTCTGTCGAGAGTGTACATCTGCTGCTAATAACACGTACATATGCGTTTACTTTCAGGTGAGAAGCCCTACAGGTGTTCATGGGAAGGCTGTGAATGGCGCTTTGCACGAAGCGATGAGCTTACCAGACACTTCAGGAAGCACACTGGAGCAAAGCCATTCAAATGCAGTCATTGCGACAGGTGAGTGTGTCAGAACAGCCGCGCATAACCAGAAAAATGAATTATATGATAATAGGTTGTACGACCGCATTTATAATACACAATAATAACCCTAACTAAACACGAAAAGCGCAACTTCCTTTCAGCATGGCGCTAGGCATTGTTTCGCTAACAAAGATCCTGCGTGTGTATGCAAACGTCCTTTGTATCCGTGACGTGTTAGGTAGAGGGAAGAGTGTGGGTCACGTGTAGACCGATGGAATGAGGTCGAGGTTAATGAGCTGGAGGAAAGAAGATTTGAACAAGAGGTCAAAATGGACAGAATTGTTAAACAGCTGCCAAAAGGGGTTTGGATGGGGGACGCCAGAGGGCGAAGCAACCTGTTTAGAAGGGAAGATCTGAGACAGCCGTCATCTGGCTAAAACGATGGTGTTGCCGTCTCACTAAACGCCACGTAAAAGATTTCCAAACAGGCCGTGTGGCTGTAGTTGCCAATGCTTATCCTCAAATTAAGTTTCAGCACTGGGAAATAGTAAAGGTGTAATATTTGCATGGCTTAACTGTTGTACCTGTTCAAATGTTCAAAAGATAGGTGTTGGATGTAGCCAAAGTCTACAAAGCACCACCAGTCAAATCCTGCTGGCCTCAACCTCAAAGGCTAAAATGTTTGGCAGATTTAGATGGTTTTTAGTTTGAAGTGTTAACCTTGATTTGGTGCGAATCCTCCTGGACAAACAGCTTTCAACAGTCCTGCAGGATGTTCCCTCATCTAAAGCTTAAATCTTCTCCCTGTGTTCTCTTCTTAGGTGTTTCTCCCGTTCTGATCACCTGGCACTGCACATGAAGAGGCACATCTAAGATGGCCTCTGAGTGGAGAGCTCTGGGGGATGATTCTGGTTGATTGTCCTGACCTGTGGGGGATCAGCAAGGCCGGTGTGTCCTGAGAGCGCGTGGGGCACCGCTGTGTTCCAGTCAGTGGAAAAAAGATGAAGCAGGCTATTATTTGCACCATACTTAGTGCCTCCAACACCTCGCTGTGGAGATTTCTCTTGAAAGGCTTTTACAGACGAAGCAGGAGGGCAGACAACGACTTGAAGAAGTTTTTAAAGACTGGAAAAATCTGGCCCGAAGACGATGGAAGAGACTCTTCTGTATGGTGTTCAACGCTTTTTTTGTTCCCCGGAGGATTATGGGACTCTACAGGGGTGCTGTTCCTCCACTGACAGTATGTTTGCCTGTGCGCATGGGGACTGTGAGTGCCTGCGACTGGATGCCTGTGCTGGCTTTGTGGAGCGGATGGAGCTTGCGTTGTAGAACTGCGAGTGGATGGCGTGAAGGAGGCGGGGTGGCGAGGGGGGCTTGTTTGTGGTCTAACTGAGAATGAATGCAAGGGTTCTGTCTGCGACATTTAACTCAGTCAACTGTGGCGGGGAGACAGGGGTCGGGTGACGGCGTGGAGAGTGCCCCCTTTCTTCCCGGAGGTGGAACTACATCTCCCATATCAAACACGGGAGGTTGTTTTGTTTAGTGCAGCTATTAAATGTGCAATGTATTATGTAGCCCGTCTCAAAACATGCACACTATAAAGCTCATTTTGTTGTCCATTGTGTAAGCTCAGTATCTAAGAAAAAGACAAAAAAATCAACAGTTGTACTCAAACAGTTATTGCCATTATTACAGACGTTGCATGGGATTGGGGGATGTGTTGCTCACTTGTTTGCTTATAGGACAACAAAATTCCATTTGAGTGCAGCTACCTTCATATTACTCAGTGTCATGGTATAATACAAAACACATAAGGCCGTTGTTTGGTTTTTTTCATTTTTCTTTGTTGGGGATACCACTATTTCTTGGCAACTGTCTGGATCATGGGATCTTGGTTACTATTTTTTCTTCACCTTCGCTTTTTTGTTCTATCTGTAAATGCACTGTAGACCTTACTGATGCCTTATGTAAGTGGCCTTGTCCTGTTAAATAGATCTCTATTTCTCTCACTCACAAGATGGGGTTGCAGATGCACCTGTGCAGTTGAATTGCTTTATAAAGGCCCTGATCCATACAGTCAGACCTCTGCTCCTTTGCCTCTAAACAGACTCATATAAAAAAAAAAAGTACAACGTCAGTAATGACTGCTATGTTACATTTCAGTTAAATCTAAATTATAAATAGATCCAAAACCATGTGGCTAAAATGACCCACAGTTCTGTGAGAATTGTAGAGCGCTTGGAAAAACAATTCAATTTAATAAAGGTTTACTACCGTGTAGTATGGGGCGATGTGGCCGTGGCTAGACTGTAATTTAAAGGTACAGAATCTTGGAAAAATGTTCTCATCAGATGTTCTCAAACACAAAATTTAGGATTTGGGAAATTCAGCTCTGCGGTAGGCGACCGCTGTGCCACACCGGCCCTCACCTTCATCGGGTTCTTGATCTTCTTTGAAATCTCACTCACGAGTCTGTTGTGATGCTGTGTCTTTAGGTAAGTCTGGCCCTCAGGCTGCGTGGGTATCTCCTCCCAGTCCTGCTTTAAGCCACCTGTGATCTTGCTTAACGGTACAGGAGACCAGTCTGACCTGTTCGTCCGCAGGTTCAGGGGTTTCTGTTTGGGCCAGGATCAGAGGGGTCTAGTATATGCATGTCATTATTTCAGTCACCTTTCACTACTTTTGGGCACCACTGTGGGTCAGTCAGAATTCACACGCATCCCTTCTGTTTCATAATTAGCGTTTTCTCTTTCATGGCTTTTTTCTGGAAAACCAGATGGTTTACTTTGCGTGAGATTTTCGAAGAACTGTAACGTTAGGGATTATTTAAGTGTTCCCAGACCTTGTTATAGTCTGTCACTCTGTAGGCAACCTCACAGACAACAACCTAAAGCTGGACAATGTTAAAGATAGTTCACACACCAAGAAACGTCAAACATACAAAGATGTACATTGTAAACTTAGAGAATTTTGTAAAGAAGCATCTATTTTGAAAAGGTATGGGACCAAAAACATTGCAGTGTGTTTCTAAAGAAGAAACAATGAAGACAAGTGGTTGAAGAATAATTGTAAAATAGTCACTTCATTCTGCATCCTTGTTTTTTTCCAAGTTCACTGGACAACGAGCAAATGTATGTTTTAACAACAGCGTCAACTGCATAAACACCTGTGGCCTATCGTCATTTTTGTCAAGAAAACAAAAACAAACAAACAAAAAAAGAGTTGTTCTGGACATATGATTTGTGATCATTTTGCATTCTGGTGCCCAGTTAAATACTTTTTATTTGCCATGTGATTCTTTTCCTGAACTTTTCAAAGACACCCAATCTTTAGAGTATCTTTATTGGATAAACGTGGAGATAAAATATGATGCTCTATTTTTGTTTCTTTATGGCATATTTTATTTTATGGCAAAGATTTTCTTCATTTGGAATCGTTTTGTAAAATAGTTTCTGTATGAATGTATTTTTTATTGGAAAATCGATAAAAAAAAATAAGGAATATCACATCTGCATGTGTTTTTTTTTTTTTTTTTGTTGCCTTCCTCTCCTGCTGGTCTCCCCTGACCAAACTCAACCAGGAAGTTTCAGCTAATTAGATAAGGTTCAGATTCCCAAAGGGAACTGATTGCTATTATTCCCTTCACTAAGGTCAGCAATGATGGTCAAAGGTAGACAATGTTGCTGCTGATCACAGGGGTCATCCAAGGTCACATCAAAGGTTTACATGAAAACGTAAAAAACAGAAGCTGTTTTTGGTTGTTTTTCTTTTAAAATAAGCTTCCTGCTGGCAGTTAAAGTAGCTGTGTGGGAATCTTCCACATGTAAACAAGGTTATGGGTAACAGCTGACAGTCATATGTTTGGTTAAAAAAGGCTGCACAAGCAAAGATGACACCAAGCTGCTGAAACACGTGATTGTGTAAACAGGTTGGGTCAAACCTGCTCCAAACGCTGAGCAAACACCGCTCGTTTGCAGATGATGACATTCTCTTCGTTTACTTTTAACACTACACCGCAGGCGGTTAAAATGGCTCTTTTTTATGATGTCATCGTCTTCCCAGGTTTTGATCCGCAGAGATGAAAATGGAACGATCGCTGACACAAACGTAAGTCGCTGTGCGAAAGAAAGACCCAACATTTGATAGCATTCTAGTTTTAATTCTACTTGAGAAAGAGACAGACTGCAGAACTGTGACACAAAGGGTGTAAAATTCCCCAAAATGGAAATTCTCCTGCAGGGAGGGTGTTTGGAAAGTTGCAGAGCTTAGGCCAAGTTTGCCATAAGAACAAATAAAGTGGGCTGATTGGTGGAATGTGAGGACAATCTGTTCCTCCTGCTTCAGCCAACATCGCAGCAAGTTTTCATCATGCACACTCTCCAAGAAATTTATGCAAATGAAGTTGTGCCGAAAACAAATCCTCGATAAGAGCTGTGCACACTACACAGACAAAAAGCCTCTTCATCTGTGATTGCAAGCACAAAGAGCTGCAGCTTTAGTGCAGCTCCAGCAGGTCTGCTGCGCTGCGTGGCCCAAAGCCCTGAAAAATTGTTGCACTCTCAAGATTTCACTTCACAGATGTATTTATTGGTGTTTTCCTTCAAATCGCCAGGACCAAAAACTGCAATATAATAAGATAAACATAGCATCAGCGCTTAGCGACCAACAATTAGTGCAGTTGACTTGACTTTAAAATTCTAAATAGATTGGGTAACTGGAAACATTTTCAGTCGATGTTCCATCACTATCAATTAGCCAGTGTACACAAGAAGATTTCATATGCATGGCGATGAGTCGGTTGTTTTTTGTTTTTTGTTTCCCATTAAAAAACTATTAGGCTACCTGCTGGGCGCACAATGAAACACTTTCTCTGAATTACATTCAAAATACAGCGTGAAAAACAAACTCTTGCTCACAGTTACTTGTCTGCTACTTGAAGGTATGAACGGACTTCTCTTGACTTGTCCCTAAAACAAACAATCAGGACATTGTGTTGTGTTTCCCATTACACAAATGCACTATTATTTCAGCCGGAAAAAAAGGGGAGGAAAACAGTTTATTAAAAGTTTACTAAACGTCTCCCCGTTGGCCGAACACACAACTGAGAAGAAAACATCATTTTGATGCTTTAGTGGGTGAAACTCTGCCAGGTGGAGGCTGGAAAGTCGCCTACATCCGCTGTTCCATCAGAAGAGGGGAAATAAAGCTCAGCAAACCATCTAATTAATATAAAAGTCTTCAGGGAGAATTTCTATTCTGGCTTAAGTGACCTCTGACAACACAGAAACAGTCAATATTAAAAACAGCCCTTGAATATTTCGATTGGTACGTGCACATATGAACGCTATGGGCGTAGATCCGTTTTGTTTATCTATTTGTATTCGACCATATGCTGTCTGTCCACATCCTCTGTGAGCACCTTTAGTCACAAATCTGTTATTTTAAAAGGATTGGTGTAGGATATGTCTGTGTTGGGTGCTGTTTGCTCAGCTTTGACTGTCACTTATGGGCTATGTGTTATTGGAGGGTCCTACAGTGACCAGCAGACGTTCCCCTGGCTGGGATCTGGGATCAGGCAGGTTTCCATACTGAGCTGTTACTGAAAGAAATGAGGACATTCAAGGTCAACCAGGAGAACCAGATCTGCCCCAGAGTCAGGTTTCACTGCATGTACATATGTATACATACACACCTCCCCCTCCTTGGAGATCATTTGTCCTGCGGTCCTGGAGGGTGGGGGTTGCTTGTTAAACCAAAGGGAAAGTGGAGGTCAGTGACCCCACATGAGCTAGATTGTTCGTCATGTCTTTGTCACCTGGGAATCCATTCAGATTCCTCTTACCAATAAGAGGTGATGGACATTTTGTTGGCCCCCACGCTCCATTTACATCTGTGCAATTAGCTGATGCTGCATCTGCGTCTTCCAGCGAATGCAACAATTAAACGCAACAGTCGTTACGATGCTGCAACGATAAATCCTTTTGCATTTAATTGGCTTCCAGTTTCCTGCTGATGTTTCCAGTAGGTCAGATGAATTCAGCTAAGAAAAATTACACTGAAAACAGAAAAAATGTATTGACAAACCATCATTCGCTGTAAACTTTAAAGAGGTTTTTAGCTTGTTTAGTAAATGTATGGCTTCTGTTCTGGTCGCTCATATGTTAAGCACTGACTTGAGAGGGTTTCTCTTTGAATTTGAAGCAACAAAACGCTCGTTAGATAGATTTAACGCTCAGCAGCCTCTGTTTGTGTCTATTTATAATGGGGATCTAATTGGAATAGATTGAAACGCTTCTATAGGAACATCCTGATGCCTCTCTGAGGGTGGCTTTTCCAGGCCATATGCATGAGGACAGTGATGAAGAGGTCTGGGGGCTTTTAGGGGGCTGCGGCTTTGGTCTCCGTCTGGGTTTGGTGTCTGATGGATGGGCATTCCTGAGTCTTCCTCTCCCACTCACCCTGACTCACCCACGGCCCCCCTCCCCTGTGGGTGATGAACAAGCTCATTATTATAGTGCGCTGATAAAAGGAGGCCATTATATTTCCAGAGTGCACTTTGAACTCTGACAGGAATCTGCTCCGCCCGTCTTGCTCGGCCCCCCCGGTTACGTAATGCCGTCATCTGTGGCTCGATGCCAGTGTTTGCAGAATAACCTCTGACTGGGATCTTCTCCAAGATACTGTCAGGACCACATAGGCAGGATTCTAGCTAGGCAGTGAACCCCGTCTATCTCTGTTCCTGTCCTGCCTTTATGCCTTTGTCAACAGATTTAAAATCTGTCGCTGACGGCACAAATGAAGATGAGTAGCTTTACGTTATGTGAGCGGAACGTCCAGGAAGAGATTACAGATCTGGAGTATTGGGAGTTATTTGTATATATAGCCTCTTCCTCAGATCAGCCTATCTTGGTTGACAGCAGAGTGTGCTTCAGATATTGCATAGACAAGGCCTTCGTTAGAGTTACAGCATTTGGCTGCAATCAGAAGTAAATTCCAACCAAACGCAGCTGATTCAGGCCAGGTGTTGGGCCTGCGGTGGACTGGCTGAGCTCAGGTACCCACCGCAGCCCTAACAAGCAGCAGCGCTGGCTGTAAGGCTGGAGTTAGAGCAGATCTGAAACTTTTAGAGGCACAAATTTATGGTAAAATAAATGACCCCTGCAAGAGTCAAGAACCCCCTAACATTCAAACTAGGAAAACATTTTAGGTGCATTAACCTCCACAATTTAAACCCTCTGTCGAAACATATGAGCATCAAGACAGAAGGATGTTGAATCTAAAGTCTCCACGTTGTTTTGGCGCCAGTAGTCGGATCTGTTGTCTGCTGTTGCGTCCTCAACGTGACCCTGAGTCTTTTAAGCAGACAAAATGAATTTGTCAAGCGTGCCATGCACATATTTAACATAAAAGTCACTGAGATTGTTTTCCCAGTGTTTGAATTTAGCAGCGTTACACCTTCTGAAGTGCTGAGAGTGAATCAGGCTGAGGAGACAAAGCTGCTGTCGTTTCTGTGACTGGCCTGATTAACAGCAAGCACGAGGTGCACGAGGTGCACGAGGTGCAGGAGGTGCTCGAATGCATCCGAACAAATCCTATTTCAAAGGTTACCGAAGTGGCCAGATTTCTTCAGCATGCATGAAAGCAGCGTGGGCTAATCTTGGTTGATAATTGGAAGCTGCAGACTTGAAGCAGCCTGACCTGCAGGAGTTTTATTGTGATGATTCTCCTGAAATATCATTTGCTGCTCATTAAAAGCTGAAAATCTGTGCTGGTCAGAGGGGCTGCAGCGATGGCTTCCAGTCGTCCTGCCGGTGGAAACAGTAGCCGTGCTTCCTGTAAGCAGGAGCATAAATACAGACAGCAGCTGTTTGCTAAACTGGTCCCAGAGGAAACACAGCTGCTCTGCATTGATAACTGCTCACTGATTAAAGGCACCAACGTCAGTCAGGCTGATCTGAGTCACCAGAACCACAAACACACAAGTCTTCATGCAACTCAGCTTCTGTGAGTTTCCGTAAAGTGTGTGTGTGTGTGTGTGTGTGTGTGTTTGAATGTCATTCTGTACATTTGCCTGCTGCCTGTGGCTGATTTCATCTCCATCTTTCAGACACAAGTCATCTTCGTCCCAGACTCTGCAGGTTTCACTTTCTCTCTGCGAATGATCGGACAAACAGAAAATTGCAAACAGAGTGGCTTTGCAGACATTAACAAGAGCTTTTTGTGCGATTTGGCCTTCCAGATCTAAGCAACTTAATTTCTCCTTAAAAACTCTTGAGAGGCAGAAGAGATTTTAGGAGGAAGAGGGGAGCCTGGCCCCCCCTCTATCTCTGGGGACCGACCACTGCTCCGCTGTGAGCTCAGGTGAGATTTCACACACATTTGAAAGTGGGAAATCTGAAAGCACAGCGCTCCAGAAAGTCTGCATCAAGGTCGCAGAAACTTCTCCCCTGACAAAAAAAATCCATAAACACGCCCCAAACGACCCAACACGCATGCACACATAAAGAAAAACTCACTTATTCATCGCTCGCACCTCTCTTCCTGAAGGTTTGCAAAGCGCGGTTTGAATTCACCTATCACCATGACAACAACTCTCTCTTTACTGGCTGTGGCCGTGGGAGGTTTTTGCCCAGCCTTTTCTAATTTCACACTGTGTGGATATCTCCATTCAGTAATTACAATCCCATCCATTCTCATTTTCCCTGTCCAGACAATGTGCCCTGGATACACACACACACACACACACACGCACACACACACATACACAAATATCTCTTGTCACATATGCACTCACTAACCTTGCACAAACACACCAGCTCAGACTCCTTACATTCGGCAGTGCATGCACTCACACACACATACACACACGCGCACGCACAAACAGTGTGTGTTTGTGAGAGAGAGATACAGGGGGAGAGACAGATGTGAACTGTCACGACTCCCAATTCACTCACACACGCAATCACACACGGGCGCCATGTTCTCAAAATCCAATTACAATCCAACCTTCATCCTCTAAACTTGGACTTGTTGTTTAAAAAGTTGGTAATTGCAAAACAAAAGCAAATGAAATCAGTTTAATCTCTCCTGCGACAGGCGACAAGTCACAGTCGGTGCAGAGGAG